>CAHIKZ030004770.1:1785000-1800000 GCA_903632075.3 Acanthosepion pharaonis | reverse complement strand
TCACTGAAATTTCCGAGGGTTAATATTACCTATGACTTCAGTCCTTTTTTTTTCTAGTGAAAATTACTAGTATTTTGAATTTTTGTTTAAATTTTGGAAGTTATTCTTTTCTATTGCAATGTGCCTCTAGATTTTGCTCTTATATTTTCTGTTCTCTGTTAAAATCAATACTGAAAATAACCATGGAATATTAACGACATTCACTGTCACTTAAATTTTTAAATTTCCAGAATCAACTACCATTTGCTACTTGAACAATCAGTCTTCGTCAAATATTCTGTGTCGATTCATGGCGTCGGTAATCATCCACAATTTCCTAGCTTTCGTAGCTGTAAGTAATATATTGTCTCTTACTATTCTTACCAGTTCATATTCTGAAATACCTTTATACAAGATCATTAGGTACCTTACTAGCTGTTTCTCTCGGCTCAAACGGCCTTCAATATGCCCTGTGAGTGTTAAATTCTCCAAGCCCTCTTTCAGAGATTTGCCCTCTTTCTTACCCTTTTCGTTCCCATTTGTCCATAAGATAAATAAATGGAATGTTCAGCAGTCTTTTGTTGAACCCTATCTATAGTATCTGTCTATCTTTCTGAGATGAGGTATTATGTACACTATTTACATTGTTCGGACTATCGTCCTCTTCTTTGTTGCCATATTTATCACAACGTTTCGGCCGTTGTAAGCTTCGGCCCTCTTCAACGGTCGAAACGTTGTGATAAATATGACAACAAAGATGAGGATGATAGTTCGAAGAATGTAAATAGTGTACATAATACCTCATCTCAGAAATATAGACAGATACTGAAGGATCGGATAAATATGGCGACAAAGATGAGGACAATAGTCCGAATAATATAAATAGTGTACATAATACCTCATCTCAGAAATATAGACAGATTCTGAAGGATCGGATAAATATGGCAACAAAGATGAGGACAATAGTCCGAATAATATAAATCGTGTAAATAATACCTCATCCCAGAAATATAGACAGATACTGAAGGATCGGATAAATATGGTGACAAAGACGAGGACAATAGTCCGAATAATATAAATAGTGTACATAATACCTCATCTCAGAAATATAGACAGATTCTGAAGGATCGGATAAATATTGCAACAAAGATGAGAACAATAGTCCGAATAATATAAATCGTGTAAATAATACCTCATCCCAGAAATATAGACAGATACTGAAGGATCGGATAAATATGGCAACAAAGACGAGGACAATAGTCCGAATAATGTAAATAGTGTACATAATACCTCATCTCAGAAATATAGACAGATTCTGATGGATCGGAAAAATGTGGCTATAACGATGAGGACAATAGTCCGAATAATATAAATCGTGTAAATAATACCTCATCCCAGAAATATAGACAGATACTGAAGGATCGGATAAATATGGCAACAAAGACGAGGACAATAGTCCGAATAATGTAAATAGTGTACATAATACCTCATCTCAGAAATATAGACAGATTCTGAAGGATCGGAAAAATGTGGCTATAACGATGAGGATAATAGTCCGAATAATATAAATCGTGTAAATAATACCTCATCCCAGAAATATAGACAGATACTGAAGGATCGTATAAATATGGTGACAAAGACGAGGACAATAGTCCGAATAATATAAATAGTGTACATAATACCTCATCTCAGAAATATAGACAGATACTGAAGGATCGGATAAATATGGCAACAAAGACGAAGACAATAGTCCGAATAATATAAATAGTGTAGATAATACCTCATCTCAGAAATATAGACAGATTCTGAAGGATCGGATAAATATGGCAACAAAGATGAGGACAATAGTCCGAATAATATAAATAGTGTAAATAATACCTCATCCCAGAAATATAGACAGATACTGAAGGATCGGATAAATATGGCAAAGACAAAATAGAATAATGTAAATCGTGAAAAATAATCATCCCAGAAATAATGGATCGGATAAATATGTGACAATAGTCCGAATAATATAAATCATCTCCCAGAAATATAGACAGATATTGAAGGATCGGATAAATATGGCGACAAAGATGAAGACAATAGTCCGATTAATATAAATAGTGTACATAATACCTCATCTCAGAAATATAGACAGATTCTGAAGGATCGGATAAATATGGCAACAAAGATGAGGACAATAGTCCGAATAATATAAATCGTGTAAATAATACCTCATCCCAGAAATATAGACACATACTGAAGGATCGGATAAATATGGCGACAAAGATGAGGATAATAGTCCGAATAATGTAAATAGTGTACATAATACCTCATCTCAGAAATATAGACAGATATTGAAAGATAGGATAAATATGGTAACAAAAATGAGGACAATAGTCCGAATAATGTAAATAGTGTACATAATACTTCATCTCAGAAATATAGACAGATACTGAAGGATCGGAAAAATGTGGCTATAACGATGAGGACAATAGTCCGAATAATGTAAATAGTGCCCATCTATGGTTTCTTAAGTCTTCTTCATCTGTCCAACACTCGCTGGAGAAACAGGGATGGGTATTGCGTAGCATTTCATAAACGCACGAACAAGAGTTCTGTAACCCATTATAGTGGTAGGGGCATCACATGTTGTACTGTCGTTTCAACAGTGGTGTTGCCTGGGCAAGGTAACGCGACGAATGCAAACCAGCGTCTGGTTTGAATTCAGAGCGTTTCTTCTAAACTGCCTGCCACCCATGGTTATAGGACGCAGTCTGTCCTGCTGTTTTATCCAGAGAGAAGATTTGAATTCACACCTTTCTCCAGGTAATGGCACGTAAATGAACATAATGAACTCAACTGGAATTCGAACTCGGCTCTTCGTTTTCTTAATAAGAGCTGCTATCCATCATTCCGCCGTACGTCTTTTAGTGGTAGTTATTTTCTAAGCGTAGCTTAGATGTGGCACAAGGCCGAAAGTATGGGACACCTAATGAGGATCGAACTCACTTTTCAGTCGTAATTGATCTAGCGAGACAAGCCTGCTAGCCATTACACTACGCCGAGGTGACCACGTCTTTTAGTGGTAGTAATAATAATTTGAACATTCAGGCCAGTGGTATAAGTCCAGAATCCAGGATGTTTGTGCTAGAAAACTTAACAATAATTACTCCGAACGTCATTTTAGTGAATACACGTGCTTGAACAGACGTCCTGTTTTTTACCTTCTCTTTTTTCCTCTTTTTTTATTTTTTATTTTTTTTGGTATAATCAGAATCTGGTTTAAAACAATGAAGATTCAAACATGTTACACAAACCAGGTCAGAGAACAAATCTAATTTCAATAAACACATGATTAGTAGAATCTCCTGTACAAACTGATCCAAAAATGAAATCGAAATTAAGTGAAAAAAAATGGATTATTCTCTTTAATTGTTTTTACAGTGGGGGTCACCTTTACAAGGCCCGGATGTCACTCGAGGTAGAGAGTTACGTTAGGAACCCATTTGTGTGTATAGGTGAGGGAAATTACGATTAACACTAGCCTTGAAAGGTTAAGATTATGATGATCAGGGAAGCATCCTGTTGGGAGTCGATTCGCCAGGACAGTGGGAAAAAGCTGCTCGTGTGAAACTTATCACAAATGGAATATGGAGGGAATTTGGGCGACTAGGGGTTAGTATATAAGCGGTATGGTGGCTTCTTGACATGAAGGTTTACCTAGGCGGAACCAGGGAATGTTGTTCGTCAGAGCTCTTTCCATGGAATTACTGGAAGAGCGGCGAGAATCTTGCCGCATAGGACATTAAGGTGATAGTGAAGCTCGAAAAGGTTTGAGAAAACGCAGGAGGAAAGGGGCATCTGGAGAAGAATAAAGACTCTTAAGACAATGGAACTACTAAAAATGGTTACAATACAGCCGAGGCTGCTAAATTATTGAAGCGGCAAGCTGTCACTTGATATCTAGCGTAAACTATCACGCCTCCTATAGTGGATTATATCCCTCAGAGACTGACATGTTGTACGTCTTTGTTTGTGTGCAGCAGTAGTAGGGAAGTATCCTAGCCGTGTGTCGGGGGTTGTATTCCTTTATATTTGAAGTATGCGACTATTTAGTCACCCACTACGAGGGCATCATGTGGCACAAGGCCGGTTTAACGTGGGATCTCCGAGCCCTTGGGCCCGGCCAAAAATATGCCCATTGAACCCGTATAAACGGGTCCAAGGTCGGTTTACCTCCCCGAAAGAGAATCCCCCCTTCGGCGTAGCCTCTTTCGGGTTCCTCCCCGCTCGAAGGCAGAGAGTTCAACCGATCAGCCGGTCGACCGAGATCGACTTGAACGACTTTGAAGTATGCGACACCAAAGGTAACTTAGGTGTCAGACCTTAATGCTCGAGAACGCCGTCAATTAAAGGTGGTCAGTTACCTCTATTTCTAGAGGGCTATGCCCAGAAAGTGAGACACTGAAATCTGAATGTGATTTGGTATAGCGGAAGGTGCTTTCCAAAATCTAAGCAAAGTATTGAAAAAAAAAAATTAAAAAAACTATTAGAAATAAAGAAAAGAGTTCTGGACTGTTATGTAATATTGATTCTCTTATACGGCAGTGAATGCTAGGCAATCTAATCACAGATAGAGAAGAGACTTGAGGCAACAGAAATGTGACTCTACAGAAAGATGCTGAGAAAACCGTGAACTGAACATGCGAGCAATTATGCGTTTTAGAGAAAATGGAAACAAAAAGGATACTTGTAGTTAAAATCAGGAAGAAAAAGTTAAAATTTTTAGAACAAATAATGAGGAAAGGGGGCTTGGAAAATTTGATATGCACATGGCACTTGAAAGCAAGGGATACCAATGAAAACATCGAATAACCTACCTAGCGAACCTGAGTAAATGGATGGCGGTACAAGAATTAGGAGAGATAACAAAAAGATAAATTTTTATAAGAATTACAAATGACAGGAAATTATAAACATGCATTATCGCCAACGCCCTGAAGGGACGCAACACATGGGAGTAGGAGATCACCATACCTCGAATATCTGGCTGTGATGTTTCTGTCTGGTATACACTTATCAGATTGGGTGACATGATGGATATATTGAAAATAAAATGGAAAATTCCGCTTCCCTTTAAATAACGAATGCTGTTTAGAAATACGGCCGAGTAGGTGTTTCATTTTCATTTAGCTTTGATGAATTCGTCTTCGAGATCAATTTTAAATTTCTTTTTTTTGAATTTAGAGAAGAGCAATCGAAGTGGAAGCTACACAATAAAGCGACTAACTTAACCAAGCTGATGCTAAAGATTTTAAATAATTGACTTTGATATTTTCATCATGTTATATCCCGCGTTTCCAGTGATGACGTCTCTGCGGGAGAGCATGTCATCGTTGTCTAAGGAGAATAAGATTTAGGTTTATTCGATATTGCATGTGACAATGTTGAATAAACTTGGGCATTGTCCTCCTTTTTCCTCGACTTCCACAATAAAAAATGGTCATGTATCACATTCGACCTTATGTCCATCTTAGCGGGGCAGAAAGAAACAGTAATTTACAAAACGAACTCGTGGCAAAAAGATAGCCGGATACGAAATGGAATAGATAGAAAATCGACACATATACGAAAGATAGGAAATTGTGGAGAGACATGATCACACACATCGTAAAGCGATATGGAACATAGAAAAATACGACCTTCTCATTCAAGTGACAACTGGTGATGAAAATGAAAATTAAGTGACCATAAGTTATTCAAAATTTAATAAATATTGCTGCCGCAATCCCTTAGCGATTCTTTATAAAATCCAAAGAATCCACAGGGTTTTTGGTCCTAAACTGGTATCTCGGCTTCAGTCACTTTCTGCACCGTCTTAATGTAGTTTCCCAGCGCCTTTTCTATAAATACTTTCAGGGTAATTGTTCTGATGAAATTTCCGTTACGGCAATCTAGAATTTATGAATGCAAGCAAAATAACTAGATTAATAACAACGTCTCATCAATTCACAGATGATTTGGCCCGATGCAACTGTAAATTCTATGCTAATAGTTTCTTTTCTCGCACTTATCGCTTGTGGAACTCTCTCCATGTTTCCTAGTCGACCCTGGTCTTCAAAAATATCCTCTTCTTTTATTGTCCTTGATCCTTAATGTTTCACTTTTTCCTTATTATTTTACACAGTCATCCCTGGTGTCTTAACAGTTATACTGTTTTGCTTGTGATGAAATGATTAAAAAAAAAATATCAAAAAACTATCAAGAAATTTCGCAACCATTTTGACAAGTTCGACCATTCACCGTACCGTCTTCATAAAAACGGGAAAAATATTGCTTTTAAGTCATATTTTAGGTTGGAATTAAAAGCACACTCTGCCGAAAATGCCATTTTCTTTTACTTATCTCTAATATGAGAATCAACAAACATATGGTTATTTTGAGAGCTGAGAAAATGCGCTCAGATGTGACAGTTCTCAAATTCCAATCAAATATGATCTTCTTTTAATGTAGGAAAGACTAAAAGCATCTAAAGTAACGACAGCCATTTAAATGAAACATTTTGGTGAACTTAATATAAAGAGAGGAAATTTAAAGAACTATATATTTAGAAGTAAAAATTTAGCGTCCGAAACTTGTAAACATTCCAACCGTTTTCTTTATTTTCAATACTTTGCGCAGGAAGTAGCGTTTTTATCGAATAAGCCACCAACCGCATCACACTTAGTTTTTAATTCAAAGCTGAAGAATTCTCGGTATGACCAACTTCGTAAAATTTGACCAAATTTATTTAGTAATCAATTGTTGGCCAAACTGATAACTTTTGAACACTCTCTTAATTTCGAAGAGGAATAGTTCTCAAATCTGATATAAAATATTTGTGTAGAATAATATGTGAATAATGTGACAATAAATATTTTCTTTCAAGACGTCTAAATTGGTACATGGAAGCAATACATTAAATAAAAAGACAGGCAGAAAGTGATTAAGTCGATAATCCACCGGTAAGACATACTTTAAGGCCGAGAAAATGGAAGCACATGGTCTAATTTAGTTGGATAGGATTTTCACCTGGAGCACATAGGTAAGTGTGCACATGTGTCAGCTTACTTAGTTTTATATTTTCTGGAGATTTACGAACATTTTCGTTATGTCCTTATTTATGGAGTTTCCCATTAAAATTTCATTTTATTTTGATTCAAAATTTAGCTACCCCGGACAAGCCACATTGATATATGTGAGTCAAGAGGACAATGCTTTTTATGTAAGGTAACATGAGAAATATACTTAGTGCTTATTTTAAACTCTGTTGTCTCATCACTTCCTGTCTTGGTTCAGAAATATAGTCGACTTGACAAGGAACTTCACATTTATCCGCATGAAAAGCATAGTTATTGCTCGCTTTACGAATTATATATATATATATAATGTAATTTGTAGGTCTGATGAATTGAATCCTATTTAAGACTAGCAGTAGAGCCCGGCGTTGCCCGGGGATGTAACAGTAAGAGATAGATCAAGTATCGACCATCATAAAGACTGAAAAATAAAATTGACAAAGATTATTGTTTAAGGTTGACGGACACGCATGTCTTAATTAGGTTTTTTTGTTGTTTTTTTTTACGAATTGTTCAAACCCAAACTCAAATAAAAACATTGTTTTCAATCGTTATGAGTCTACAGATTGAATAGAATTTTATTATAAACAATTGTCTTGTAAATGGAATTTTTAAAGCATTCTGAATGTAAAAATAAAGAAAAAAGTGTGCAAGACAATAAGAAACACTTTCTGTTGAAATCGGTTGAAAAATGTAGGAAATCCGATCCCATATATAAACGAACACACACACAAACAACCTGGGTTTATAATAAGTATAACTCGATATGAGTTGTCCCCCTTTCATTCTGGCGACAGAATCGTGTTTTGTCGTGTTTTCAAATTGATTTCGTGCAAAAACAATTGTTTTTCCAATTTTTGACGCTGTCAGAACCACCGCAAGGTAATTTTACGCAGTCCTGTGAAGTTTTGTTGAAATCGGTTGAAAAATGTAGTAAATCCGATCCAATATATAAACGTACATATACACACACACACACAATCTGGGGTTTATAATAAGTAAGATTCCAGTGGAATAAATTATGACCATGGAATATTAGTGTTTAAGCCTTTTTATTATATCCTTACTCTGTCCTGGACATTGAGTTCTATCTGGATTCTATCCTCTTGGAATTTTTTTAATACAAATATATATGTATGTGTATATTTACCACTAATATCATATATATATATATATATATATATATATATATATATATATATATATATATATATATATATATATGTATGTATATATATGTATATAAAAATATATATATATATATGTATATATATATATATAAATAAATAAAAAAGAAAATATATATATATATATATATATATATATATTTATGAAATAAAATAAACCATATATATGTATATATATATGATGAAATGAAATAAAGAAAAAGAAAACATTTCTCTTTTACTGAAGCTTTGTTGGAGATCGAATTTTCATTTGTATCTCGATCTCTGACGAAGTTTTAATATAAATAAAACGTTTTAAACTCAGATACGTTTTCTACTTGTTCTTTATTAATTTTTTATCATATTGTCGGATTTCTATCTATATATGATCTATATTTGATCTCCAACCCATGCATATATATATATATATATATATATATATATATATATATATATATATGGAGAGAGAAAAAAGAGAGATGGGGCGAGAGAGAGAGAGAGAGAGAGAGAGAGAGAGAATTAGGAAATCAGCCGATTCCACTACCTTGGTTTCAACCTTTCGCTATCTTCAGGCGATTTCGGTCAATTGATTTCCGAACGGTTTTTCTTATTTTTAAATAAAAAATTACGAACACAATATTTTTCAAAAATAAGTAATGAATAAGCGGACGAAGTAAGGTGTTGTTGAAGGGTGCGTGGAGGGGAAAATCAAGTATACTGGAAATCTATGCTCATCCTTCTCATTTGGGCTTGGGTGACCGAGTTTTACTTACTCCCTTACGAGGGCAATTTGTCTACCTATCAAAAGTCACTATTTCTTTGCAGCCATTTTGTAGACGAGACAGGACTCTGTCTAGACAGGAAATAAATAAAAGAAAAGAATGATGAAGAGGAAACAGAAAAGCGTATCCCTTATTACATTGATCATAGCTGAGATTTAACATTGTGGGTCAAGTCGTACTATATATATATATATATATATATATATATATATATATATATATATATATATATATACGATAAAATAAAATAAAAAAGGAAATATATCTCAAACTAATATGTTTCACTCTTATAAAAAGCTTTGCCGGCGATCAACATTTTCATTTCTATCTCGATCTTTGACGAAGCTTTAATAAAATTGAAACGTGATAGATTGAGATACGTTTCCTACTTGTTCTCTATTTTATTTTATCATCTCGTAGGAATCTTATCCATATATGATCTACATTTGATCTTCAACGCATATATATATATATATATATATATATATATATATATATATATATAGAGAGAGAGAGAGAGAGAGAGAGAGAGAGACAGAGACAGAGACAGAAAATTAGGAAATCAGTCGATTCCTCTACCTTGGTTTCAACTTTTCATTATTTTCAGGCGATTTCGGTCAATTGATTTACTAACGCTTTAGTTTTTAAAAAAAAAATTATGAACGCTATAATTTAAATAAAATATATATCAATAAACGAATAAGCGCACCACGTAAAGGCGTGGTAGAAGGTGGGGAGGAGCTGAAAATCAAACATACTAGACATGTATCCATCTTCCCGTGACCGGCTGTAACCGGCTTTTATTTACTCTCTTAGACAAAAAATAAAGAAAGAAAAGGAGGAAGAAGAAATACAAAGAAAGCGTATCCCTTTATAGATTGAGGGTCATGTCACAATATATATATATATATATATATATATATATATATATATATATATATATATATATTCCTCCTGCTTCTAGTTACAATGCACTTGATTACAGTATAGAAGTTTGATATGTTTAGTGTTATTTGATAATAAATTATGTTTATTTTTATTTATGTTTATATTTCCCAACAGCCAGTCTAATTTGTTCATCAATTAGAAAAATCTTTATTATTGAGGGTTTCTTTAATATCGTGGAATAGAAAATCTTGTTGAATAATTTTGAAATTGAAATGCTGTAAGAACTATGGAACTAAGGAATGTAGTTCGTCTGAGCACTTTCCATGGAAATCGTGTTAGATCAGCAAGAGGCTCGCGACGTTTCGTCTATGGGAAATGGGTTTAAGGTGGAAAATAATTCATGGACCACAAGCAGGCGGAGACACTTTATATAGCAGCATCACTCAACTTTCGGCTTGATCTGGCTATTGCAAATGTAGATGAGAGGGGGATGAGTCAGAAGAACATTTGTCATTTGTAAAGAAAAAAAATTGAGACAATTACAAGCAATATTTAAATTGTTCGGACTATCATCCTCATCTTGGTTGCTATATTTATCACAACGTTTCGGAGGTTGGACGCTCCGGCCTTATTCAGTTGGCTGGAATGTAGAACTGAAGGCCGCAGCGTACAACAGCCGAAACGTTGTGATAAATATGGCAACAAAGATGAGGATGATAGTCCTAACAATGTAAATAGTGTGCATAATACCTCATCTCAGAAATATAGACATATACTGAAGTGCAGGCAAGTATTTCAAAAATCTAGGATCGATTTGATAGTGTATTTTTATAGGATCGATTTGATACTTGAATCACGGAAGATCAGGAGGAATTTTTGAAATGATTACAGTCAATATTTTCCAAATTTATAAAAGGATGAGGATAGATGAAAGACTAATGTATTCTAAGGTACAAATTATTTCTCACAAAATATTTCCACTGTTGTTTTTTACTAACGGGACAGTTAATTTAATAAGTTCCTTGTTTAAAACATTTTACCCTAAGCACCGTTTTTCGTAGATCATAGCAATGTTTCTTTTTTTACTATCACTACCTCCCCTTTCTTGATATCAATATACAGAAACACTTTAGATAGATCACACATTGTTCCGCTCCGCATCTTTGAATTCAGTATATCATGTGAGTATCAAATTCTCCAAGACCATTTCCCTTAAAAAAAAAACGTTTTAACTGTCGCTTTTTGTATTTTCCTTATAACTTCCTCGTTGCTCGTTGTGTACATGCTTTGTCCACGGTATTCTTGTCCTGGGTAGGAAGATAATCAATAAGGTAACTGATCGGGAGATTGGAGGTTTTCAGGAGCGTCGAACTACCTCTTAATTGCTGTTGTTCTCAGGTCCACACTGACCCGAGTGGGTGGGGTACTACCTGTTAAGGCCCCTTTTATGAGCAAATAATGAACCCCATATAAAATCAAAACTATGAAAGTACAAATATATATTTTTATAATAAAATTACTAGCAAACTTTCTTTTTATATAAAGCTACCAACAATATCCGTTTATAGTAAAATGACCAACAAGACATTCTATCTATAATTGAAGCCATAAAATTACGTACAAAATATTTTGATTTTGGCATTAAATAACCCATAGAGGTATTAACATGCTGCGAAAAAAAAACTCAACTTACCATATTCAAGTTTATGCTCAGAATTATTAAAACCACATCTCTGTTCCCTGAAGTCTGTGTGGGAGTTACCCTTCATTCACTGCTATATAGGAGGATTGTCATTATATCGCAGTTCAGCACTCCATGTTTCTAAAAGAATGTTTCTTTTTCTTAATACATATTGAGAATCATTTATCCGAATGTCTTGGGACCGGAAGGGCTAAGGGGTTACTGAGTGTGAAAGAAGAAGAAAAAGAGAAACGTTATTAAGGGGCGAGTAACCATGAAGAAAGCTGATAATGATTGACATTTCATATCCGTTTTTGAAGATCAAAGTTAGCTGGAAAGCATGAAACCAAGAGTCCCTGCGAGAGAAGAAATAGTTAGCATAGAAGTTATGGTTGCATCTAGCCAAGGTAAAGTGGTGACACCTTGTTGTCAATCTAGTACTGCGCTTAAATTCATAAAGTCTACGTACCTGTTGTGGCCTTGTTAGGGGACAGAAATAAAGACAAGAAGAGAGGAATTGAGTTAAACAAATATATTAACAGAAACAGTGATACAAACGAGAGTGTTACAGCAAGAATGTTCGGTCCGACTGTCAGAGCGGACTGCTGTAAACTTCCCTCTCCAAAAGGCAATACCTGCTCCTATTTATAGCTGGGAGAGTCCATGCGTGCGTGGATAAATTACAATAATAGTACTATAGAGCAAAGTTCATCCTAGCAATTACCATGAAAGTATTTAGAGAAGCATTTCTATAGAAGCTACATTACAACAGTGGGAACGTGACTGAAGCCGAGATGCCAGGTCAGGACCAATAACATAGTGGATTCCTTTTTCGTTTTTATCAGGAATCTCTAAAAATATAGCAGAAGCCCCGGACCATTTGTTCCGGGAATGTTCGAAGCATGAACAATAGATTTTGGAGAAAAAAAAAATGTCTCCAAGACACTGAACGAACTTTCTTAGCAGTAGGCCGAGGTTTTACGATGGCATATTAATGTTCATTTGAGAGATTTTAAATTTGCTGCTTGGTTATTTCTTGATGTTTTTAATTTTATTTTCGGTAGCAGTAATACTTGTCCGTTTCTTTAGAATGATTCTTGAATCACGGAAGAACGCATTGAAAAATATTTCGATTTCCTTTTGTTCGTGCCGCTCCAATATCGTTCAGCGCAGTTTTTAAAGGTGTGTGAAATCACTCAAGGTTGATAAGTGGTTTTATTTCGGCTCTAGGCAGTGAAATGTCAGCGAGCACAAAATGCAACAGCAGTAATTACATATTCCGAATATGAGAATATCCATTTTTATTGCTTCTGCTAGCGAGCATTCCTTGTGCGTCAATCGTAGACTTCAAATGAAATCGCGTAAAACATTAAAATATAATCGAGTAAGAAAAATGAGAGAGAGGAAAAAAGAAGATCGAGTTGATCTGATACTAAAGATGTCATGTCCTAAACTGTTTAAAATATCTAAATGTAAATTCCAGGAAATAAAAGCTGGAATTCTGAACTCTTGTCTCATATTCATCTTTTGATCTTAAAAACAAATGTCTTCAGTGAACAACAAAAAAGATGGAATTGGTCTCTCCATTCCAATAATTTTGGAGGAGATTGATCTATCTCTCTCTCTCTCTCTCTCTCTCTATATATATATATATATATATATATATATGAAGAAATATATTCTTAAGTTGTGCTATATTTATGTGATAAAGTGCTCAATATCACAGATAGAGCATGTGTAAATGTATAAGTGAACATTGAAGTCAACACTTAGAGGCGACAGTTTGTTTCATGCTAGATGCAATCGTTCCTCCCCGACGATTGCGTCTAGTATGAACAGACTGTCGCCCCATGTTGATATTGTTTTTTATATATATATATATATATATATATATATATATATATATATATATATAATACACATAGATAGATAGATAGATAGATAGATATTACTTAAATGCTATACTGAGTGGATCTTCATATTTGTGTCCAGGTTCCGTTTATTTTAAAAAGTATTTTAAAGCAAAATTCTTATTAAAGAAAAATGCGCCCTTCGGCATTCCTCGAATATTCAGGCCGGTAGACGAAATAAGGCAGTTTAAAATAAACAGGGTATATTGAAATATGGGTATCCACTAAAAATAACTTTAAACAATAAAATTTCGGAGTAATAAATGAAATTCTTTAGAAATTACACACATACACACACACGCACACACACAAACACAAACATACACAAACACACACATATATATATATATATACAGTGGGTAGCAAAAGTATTTAACACATTGCTTTTTCTTACATATCTCAAAAAATAACAGATCAATTTCAATGAAACTTATAGGAAATATTTAAACGAACATTGTCGATCAAAACATAGAAGGGAAATTTAAAACCACTCTTTTGAGAAATATTTATTAACAATAAATAAAATATGCAAAAGTATTTAACACACTTTACTAATATTTAGTACAGTAGCCTCTGTTCTGCTTCACAGTCTCCAGTCGTTTCCCGTAGTCTTCAACTAGTTTCTTGCAGGTACTTGTTGGTATTTTGACCCATTCTTCTTCACAAATTTTCTTCAATTTGTTTAAATCCGATGGATTTCTTTTATGAACTCGTAACTTCAATAGTTTCCACAAATTTTCGATTGGATTTAAATCCGGTGACTGACTTGGCCATTCCAGGACATTAATGTAATTATTATTAAACCAATTCTTAATTGTTTTAGCAGTATGCTGCGGGTCATTGTTTTGCTGAAATACAAAATCACGACCATGTCCCAAACATGTGGCAGTGTTCAAGATTTGGGTTGACAAAATTTGAGTGCATTTTGTAGCATTCATTATTCCTTCGATGATTTTCATTTTCCCTACTCCATTTGAGGAAAAACAACCCCACATCATAATATTTCCACCCCCATGTTTGACTGTAGGGATGGTATTTGCTGGCTCGTATTCCGCTCCTTTTTTCTCCATACATGAGTGCCCATGTTTCGTCCGTAAAGCTCAATTTTCGTTTCGTCTGACCAAATTACTTTCTCCTAGAAATCATTACATTCAATTTCATATTTCTTTACAAAATTCAAACGGGCTTGTACATATCGGCGTTTCAGTAATGGAGTCTTTCTCAGTGATCTTGAAGTGAGACCTGCACGATTCAGTGATCTTTTAATTGTATCTTTACTAACTTTAATTCCGGCATTTTTCAAATCATTCTGAATTTCACGACCAGTTGAAAATAGACTTTTCTTCACAGTACGGGAAATGTATCGCTCATTAGCCTCATTTAAGATACGGGGAAGACCACTACTTTGAATGTTTTCAATAGTATCGAATTTTTTCCATTTTCGAACAACAGCACCAACTGTACTCACAAGCAAATTCAAATCTTGAGCGA
>CAHIKZ030004770.1:1775000-1780000 GCA_903632075.3 Acanthosepion pharaonis | reverse complement strand
AATTTCGTTTGTGAGGATGGTGTTTGATGCCGTCTGTTTTTCGAAGTTCTGGCAAACGTGTGTTTCGACTGACTACTTGTCTACTGCTACAGGATGCCCTAGTCTACACTACTCTACTCTATTTTGCTCTACTGACTCTCTTGTGGTTCAAGAGCCGGTTTTATAATAGCTTTTATCATTATATAATAATAACAACAAAAACAACGAAATCGATCCATTACTGCATGCATTTTATTCAAATTTTAGTTCTTTTTGTGTAATCTACCTTGTTGGCTACTAGTAATCATAGAGCTAGCAAACTTTAAATTTTAGCTCCCTAAAAACTGAACGGTATGCACTAATGTGTTAAATAGCTTCAGCAGTCAATATATGTAGGAGGTATTTAAAATAAATTAGATTTCTCAAATTTGAATCTAAGACATTGGGGAAGTGGGGGAGATATTTAGAGCAATTTTGGAAAATATGCTGCCAAATATGGTAAGAATGCTAGCTAAACCGTATTTAAATGTAGAATTTATTATTTCCCTCATTTCAGACATTTACAGATAAGAAACCGTAGGCAACCAGCACGGGGTTGGCAACCCAACCACATTTCTTCCACATTAACTAAAACTATTTAAATAAAATTTATATGGAAGCAAATGCAATCTTTTACAAAACAACACACTAAATGCATTAGTTGCTCACCGTAATAATTCTGTTTTAAAAATGAAACAAATGGCAACCTACTGCGGGAAAAATCTACCTCGACAGCCATGTATCGAAAGATACATGATCGCCTAAGCGTGTATCACGCATGGCACATAACTCTCTGACTGGTTTGTACTATATTTCAGCTTTTTTGGCAGATCTTCGAAGAGCAAAATATGGGGTATTTAAAAACAAATGTGATTGAAACATGAACATAGGAAAAAGAAACTAAATGAAATCGACTAAAAGAAAATTAAATTCAAATTTAAAATTCTCAATGAATACATTCCATCGTGCGCATGTGCAGTCGTATCAGCGTAAACACCATTTTTGTCCGACGAATTCCTAAAGGACGAAACGCGTCAGACGAAAACGTTTTAAAACTTTGACATTGTTTATATATATATATATAGACACAAGCGTCTATTTTTAATTTTTAATTTTAATGTAACTATAACAACAAAAACATTTCGATTTCATTTTTGCCTTGAAAAAGTCGGAAGACGACACGCCTCGGCGAAATGTAAGATTTTTTTCCAATTGTCATTTGATACCAATCTGTCTTGTCCACAGAACTAATCTGGAAATTTAACTATATATATATATATATATATATATATATATATATATATATATATATAATATTCCAAAAAATAGTTAGGGAAATTTCTACAAAGAATAAAACACTCATATTGCTGCTTCCTGAAAACTAAATTTTAAACTCTTCAAATCAAGTAGTAATCCTTATCTATCCTACTTATCCTCACGATCTTCATTTCCTATAACCTTTTCTCATTCATATCAAAGAACCATTTTAACAGAAATCCTTTCTCTGTCACTGAAGCGCTTTGTATTGAGTGCGGTGTTTATCAAAAGTGCTCAACATAAATCTCATTGGTTTTTAATATAAAATAATCTAAATCTATTAAACAATACGTTATGTTTAATTCCTTGAACTGAAGCGAGAAGTTGGCATATTTATATCTCAAACGCAATAACCAATAGAATATTCAATAAAAATCGTACAACATTCGGTATTTTATGGAAACTGAAAACGTTAGGTGACGCTCAATAGCACCTTTGCGATCAGCAATCGATTGCATATTGATTAATCGAACTTTCCTATGTCCAGATTTATGCACCTGATACACTGTGTTGACGTCAGGAAATCAGTTTGTGCCATTACTGTCACATTAAACGAAATTAAATAAAGCGAGTTCTTTTTCGATGTAGAGAACGTTGTTTGTTCATTATGTATGGAAACTCATTAAGCTACAATGTGCCGAGACACGAGAGGCAAATGTTGGTGACAGTGAGACGAAAATAGGTAGACACAAGAAAGAACGAATGAATAAGAGAGATCGAGAAGAAAAAAAAGGGAGAGAAGGAGAGAAACTTTGTTGAACTTATATATTTTTGGTGTTTCACTGTCAGTCAGACATGTTTACAAATGTTAAGTGTCGCCATCTTTCTTTTATTTTCTTCCTTCATTTTAGACTCTCAGAACAATTTTTTTTTGTTTCTTTTCACTTTTCTTCTTTCTAAATTTGCGTGGAGCGCTTTTCGCAGTTAACTTACAAGGTTCTATTTCCCGATGGAAAAATATACAATAGAAATAACTGGAAATATCAATCACACACACACAAACACACACACACACACACACACACACACATATATATATATATATATATATATGAAGGTAAGATGTTATAGTTGTTCCAACGAGAGAAAAGTGTATATAGAGAAACCACAAACGCGTTTGGTTGTAATGTGGATTTAAAAAAAATATATATTATGTTTTTTTTTCCATAATTTTACAACACGAGTTTCCGGTCTCATGATCTTTATCAAGCAAAGAGTGGATATTTCCACATATTATTAAAAGGAATTAATTTTTCTTATGTTTTCCGATGTTAAACATTCTCGATGTTAAACCTTCTGTTTTTCCGTGTGTCAGTGACACAAACGTCTTCCTTGAACTCGCACTGAGAATGTTCTTCTGCGTGAAGGGCAATAAAACAATTAGGATTGGTCCGAGAAACGGTGAGGAAAGATATCTGTATTCTTATCTTTAAATGAACCCTGTCTGTTCTTAGATCTATTTCCATTTTTGTACACGCATATTCTCACATACATACATACACACACATATACATACATACATACATACATACACATGCACACACTTCATATGTTGTGTTGGGTTTGCACGCGTGCCTGTGAATAGACTATTGTTTTTGCCAATATGCGTATACATATTGGCAAAAAACTCCACAGAATCCCGTGTGTGAGTGTGTGCGCATGCATGCGAGTGGTTCGACCACTGTATTTGGCCATTATGTGTGCATGTTGTGTGTTTTTGCGTGTGGGGTAATGATATATTTAGTACTGGTTTAAATTTCTTTATGAATATTTTTTTTGTATTATTAGGTAAGAATAATGAGGATAATAGCCCGAATAATGTAAATAGTGAGAATAATTGTCTGTTTCTCATATTGGCATATTTTTAGATTTATGCTGGTTACATTTATAGATGTGTTGTGATACAAAGATTTTTCTGTTGTCTGGTAATTTCATGTTGCTTTAACGGTAGGAAACCCTGTTGTTCAGTTGTTGACTGATACCTATACAGGACTTCTTGCATTTTGTGCGTTTGAGTACATAAATCACATTTTTGGAGTTGCAGTTTAAGTTTTTATTTTTTATGAATGTCGTTTTGGGGTTTTCAAAAGTGTAGGAGTTTCCTTCTATAATTGTGTCACAAACCCCACATTTTGTTTTGTTGCATTTTTTGACTCTTTGTATTGTTTGTTGTTTAAATTTGGAGGAGGTTAATATGTGTTTTAGGTTTTTAGATTGGCGTTTGATTTTAATTATTTTGGCTGTTCTTAGTATGTTTTTCAGTTCGCCATTCTTATTATGTAGGTCTAGACATTTTGTAAATAGTTCTGGATTGTTCTTGTTGAATGTTGAGATATATGCTAGAGTTTGTTTGACATTACGTTTCTTTTGATTTCATAATTGGTCTAAAGTTGGTCTTTTTTTGCGAGTTCAAATAATTTGTTGATTAGTGTTGTGAGGTAGCCTGGTTTATTTTAGGTTTTTATGTAGTTCTTCTAGGCAGATTTTCGGAGGTGTACAAATCCTAGTTGCTAGAGAATAGGGAATGGATTCCGAGCAGCTTTTGGGTGATGGCTCTTGAAATGAAGATATTGTTTGGTGTCTAGGTTTGTAGTAGATATCTGTGATTATGTGGTTGTTTTTATTTCTAATGAGTATATATAAAAATGGTAATTCTTTGAAATTATATTCTTGGGTGAATTTGATTTTTGGGCGTAAGTTCTGTGTGTGTGTGGAAATGGTTAATATCACCGCATGAGGATTTTCAGAAAATGAAGTAATCATCTAAATATCGTTTCCAAGATTTACTGAAGAAGGTTTTTCCCATATATTTCCCCCATATATTTGTTCTATCTTTTCACAGAAATTTTCCTCTGGGTTAGCTAAGGTTAGGGTAGCGTATGTTGGTGCCATTGTGGTTCCCATTGCTGTACCTTGGGTTTGGATATAGTTTTTGTTGTCAGATTCAAAGGTGTTATTGTTTAGAATCAGGTCTATACTATTGATAATGAATTCCTTAGTGAATCTGTGATGTAGTGTTTGTATCACAACACATCTATAAATGTAACCAGAGTGAATCTAAAATTGTGCCAATATGTGAGACGGACAATTATTCTCACTATTTACATAACAGTCTACAAAGTTTTATCGAAAATGGAAACAAAAGACACTAATGCTTTACATCAGGAAGTGACATTAGAAATTTCTGGGGCATATAATAGGAATAATGGGGAAGAAGGGCTTTGAAAATCAGATACTCACAAGACAGATTCATGGAAAAAAAGACTAAGGAAAACAGCAGGCAACATACTTGTCCAGATTTAGTAAATGAATAGAAGAACAGATTTTAGGAGAAATAAAGAAAACACAAAATTTATTACGAGCGACAAAGGACAAGAAATTGTAGAGAGCCATGATCGACCAAGACCTGGGGACCACGGCGCACAAAGAAGAAAAAAAGAAAATAGGTAAAGTTGATAATAATAATTCTTCATGACTAATTTTAGTGGTACACAAGTACACACACACACACACACACACACACACACACATATATATATATATATATATATATATATATATATATATATAAAAAGTGAAAATAATTCTTTCCACTTTATCATATATATTTCCACAAAAATTGTTCTTTCTATAAATAGAATTATACATCGATTTCGCATATATAA
>CAHIKZ030004770.1:1767500-1772500 GCA_903632075.3 Acanthosepion pharaonis | reverse complement strand
TTTATTTTTTTCCCCATTTAAAAAAAAAAGAAAGAAAATTATCCTTTTCTTTCAATATTTTTCGTCCTGTTTCTTCATTTTCTTGCACCTCTCTTTTCTAAATTTATTTCTTCATCCTTCGTAAATTCTTCCCGTTCTAAAGTTCTTTTTCCCCCGACACATTCTGGTTAGTGTTTTCTTCTTCGTTTTGCGTATCATCTTCCTCTATACTAGGCTGAATGACATTTGTTAAGCGTGATTAAGCACGACACATCGACACATAAAGAGGAAACCGAGTGAACAAAGACAGCACTGAATGTAATCTTCCAAGCAAAACAGATTTTAGAAGACAGTAATAACCTGATCGATATTGGCTTAGTATGACGCAACTTATCATAGCAAGAAAATACCTTGACGTGCCATATGTCATTGGAATGACTCGCACTACTTTGCAAGATCTCTTGCATCCCGGCAAAGTCCAGTAACTCGACACAGTCTTGATTTCACAAGAGATCAGAAGACCACTGGAGGAGTCTTGAGCCAAGTCGTCTTGTTTGCTACCCACAACTCTGATAGTTACAATTTTTAATCAATTCACCCCAAATAATACAAATATGGCGGAAGGTGCTGCTGGAAAAGTGAAAAAGAATGAGAAAACTTGAGAATGAAACAGGAAACCCAATCCTAAGCAGAAAACAAGGAATAAACCTTTACTATTTTTCAAAAGACTGGAGGGGATTGTGAATACCGATGCATAGGGAAGGACTATGCGTGTGAATGGACCTCTCCACAACATCCCATAAATGATATGCTGCATTATTTTTTGGAATAACCAATCGTTCTTGTTGTGCATGAATTCCACGAATAAGTTTAAAAAACCACAGTGCAGTCCAACGTAGATTTCACAACGTAGATGACATTTTTCATACAGGCCAGCAGGCGCAACTAATGCCACGTGATGTAATCCGCACCATGATAGAACCAAGACCAGAATTGCATGGTGTCATGTTTCCAAAAACATCATGGAGCTTCATGGGGGTCTGCGTCACATTACGAACACTAACATCACTCCAAAACAACTGTAGCCGTCATTTATCGGTCCTCGCCATATATTGCAAATCATTCAGGGCAGGTGAGGTCATATGACGAGCTGATTATTTTAAACGGACTCTCTGGTGAGTTATCTGTTTCCCATATATAATTGAAACTAAATATCACTGAACGTCATGATTTGAAAGTGGATATACTTAGAGCCAATGGTATCACCGTCAGTTCTAACCAGGTACCTTTTGCCACGACCGTTAACGACATTTCCCTCTCCGTGATGTTCCATCACATCTGCTATCACGTATTTCATAAGCATATGACATTTTAGATCGAGGAATGGCAAACGTCTACACAGTTTCAGAAACAGAAAGCCTCATTCATCTGGTACCCACTACAATGTTTCGTTCGTAATCTGATAATTAACGTTCTCTTTCCATGCGCAACCTGGCCGGTGTTCACATTGATTCATCAGATATCAGATCACAATACATATACATTACTCTTTTTAAATGCCCCCCCAAAATAATTTTGTACTTTAAATAAGAGATAATTATTATACATGGTTAAAAATTGATCCATGAATTTTTTTTTAAAATTAATTATGACAACAAAAATATTAAATTTTGCTCTCGTCAAAAGATAGCCCTTTACAATTGATTACTGAGGCACAAATTTTTGGCATTCGTTGTAAAAAGTTTCTCAAAGTATAACTTTGACAATTGATTCCACTCTTTTTTCAATGACAAAGATCACTTTTTCTTCTTTTGGGTGGAATGTTTTCCCTCTTCTGTTAAAATTTATCTCCTTGATAATTCTAGGGGTGGTTTCAAACTTTTAAACTGTAGTGTAGATCTCAACATTTCCATGGCATGGATATACAGTTTCGCGATCTATCATTGCATTTACATATTGCTATCACATTATGATTCGTAAATGAACGTGATAATGGCAACAATAATATTAGCTGTTTCCTTATAAGGAAACATTCAGCATTCATTGATCGAGAAACCATTGCTACTTTCGTTTGATATTCATAAATTCTTTCTCTTAAGACAAATTTTCAGGAAAATAGGATTCTCAAGTACAGAAACTCCGAGTATTGATAGGAGTTTCCTTCCTAACCTTTAGTCTGAAATAGTGTGGAAAGTCAACATCTTGCTAATGTCATTGATTTCTCATCGAGGTACATGTGTTATCCATCCAAAATGTGATAGTTGATCAATCGTCTGACCAAGCTGTAACAGCTCAATAGGGAAAAAAACTGGCTGGACACATTCATTGTCTGTTGTGAGACCGTAACATACCTACAACATAGACTCTTCCAGGACTATATAAAGTATGCGATATAACACTCTAGGAGAAGAGGAGGAAAGAGAAAGAGAAAGAGAGAGAGAGAGAGAGATAGAAAGAGAGAGAGAGAGAGAGAGAGAGAGAGTATTCTAATACCTTAGTATCAGCCACGTACGACTACCAATATTGGACACTAGCATATAGTAAGCTCCGCTTACACTATCTTTGTAACCTTTTTGTTTAATATATCTTTCTTACCTCTAATCCGTGTTCCGTGTTTTCCTTCTGTGGTCCCGACTTTGAGACCACATCAGAAACCAAACTGATGACATTCCACCATCGCCGATCAGACCCAGAACTTTCACCAATTGCGATGAAGGGATATTTCCTCAGGGAACGCCCGTGCCGCGAGCTCTTGCTGGTACTTAAACCCAGCCTAGTCTGTGAATATTGCGTTCAGTCGGTGCACCCACTGAAGTTCATTATGAAAGGAACCACGTCTAAGGTCAAGTTTGGGATTTGAAGAGGCTATTATGGCTGAAGTGCTTGAAATATTCAAAGACTTCTTTATGTCATTTAATAAATGATGATGAATAAAAGATTTTCACTTGTCATTTAACAATTGATAGTGGAAATATTTAAAGTGACCTTTACATTTTATGGTGAAAATAAATAAATATCTGTTTTAAATCTATGTGTTGTTGTTTTTAACATTACCTGCCTTCATGATAATAATATTTTTCGCAAAATAGTCTGGGTGGGGTCTATTTTACCGAGACCGCTAAAATAAGCTTAAATGCATGTTTGTCTATTTTACCAGGATCGGTAAAATAAGTTTAAAAGCACGTTTGTCTATTTTACCGAGACCGATAAACTAAGCTTAAAAATATGTTTGTCTATTTTACCAGGTTCGGTAAAATATGCTTAAAAGCACGTTTGTCTATTTTACCGAGACCGATAAAATAAGCTTAAAAATTTGTTTATGTAACTAGGATCGGTAAAATAAGCTTAAAAGTACGTTTGTCTATTTTACCGGGACCGGTAGAATAAGCTTAAAAGAATGTTTGTTTAGTTTACCGAGACCGGCAAAATATCCTTTTCCTGTTTTTTAAAATGCACTTCTTCCATTTTTTATTTTCTTTGTTTTACTGTATTTTCCCTTTCTTGTTTCTACCATTCCCCTTTTTCTGCATTTTCCTGGTGTATTACTTTGCTGTATTTTCACTTTAGGCGTATTTAACATCGTTCTTTCCTGTATATTTTATTTTTTTTTTACTATATTTTCCGTTTTCTCTCTGTCCTTTGCCTTCATTATTTTAATCTAGTCTCTTTTTACTGTGTCTTCTTTTACCTTTTAAAGTAAAGCCATTTTCTTTTCTTTTTTTCTTCCACCATTCCTAATCTAGCCTTGCTAAGACCTGTCAGTGTGACGAAACATTTCCTTTGTATTTCTTTGGTGAGATGTAAATTACACTCCAGCAGCTTCTTCCCGGGAACCACAGTCTTTTTATTGAATTGTTCGTTCCTTTTTTTTCTGTACTTCTTTCTACTTCTTAATGCATTTTCCCTTTCTTTTTCATTGAATGTCTCTCTTCCTTTTTAGCCTATTTGCTCTTTTTCATTAAAGTATTTTCTCTTTCTGTTTGTTAATATCATATTATTTCTTAACGCATTTTCTTTTACTTTCGTTCTGTATATTCTGTATATTTTTTTTTTACTTTTATAGGATTCTCCTTTATTTTCTACTCGAATTTCTCCCTCATTGTTTACTATATATTTTAATGCATTTTCTACCTTAATTTTTACTGTATTTACTTCTTTTTACTATATTATCCCTTCATTTTAATGGATTTTGCAGTTCTTTTAACTGTATTTTAATTAGTTTTTAAATTATTATCCCTTCATTTTAATGGATTTTGCAGTTCTTTTAACTGCATTTTAATTAATTTTTAAATTATTATGTCTTCATTTTAATGGATTTTGCATTTCTTTTAAATGTATTTTCAATTACTTTTTACTATATTATCTCTTCATTTTAATTGATTTTGCATTTCTTTTAATTGTATTTTAATTAATTTTTAATATATTATCTCTTCATTTTAATGGATTTTGCATTTCTTTTAACTGTATTTTCAATTACTTTTTACTATATTATCCATTTTTGCTGCATTTTTGCTTTCTTTTTTTTATTGTATTTCCAATTACATTTACCGCACTTTCTATTTGTTATTATTTTCTCTTTTATTTATTCTACTTTCGATGTACTTTTTAATGTATTTTGTTTTCCTTCTATTGCATTTTCCCTTTCATATTTACTGTATTTTCTATTAATTTTACCGTATATTCCATTATTGCTACTGCATTTTTATTTAATTATTTTGTTGCATTTTCCGTTTCTTTTTACCCTATTTTATCGTACTTTTACTGTGTTATTATTTTACTGTACTTTAGTATTCTTCTTTTCGGCACTTTTTACTGTATTTATTTTTCTTTTCACAATACTTTCCTGTTCATTTTTACTGAATTTCTTCTTCTTTTTTTTGTGTATTTAATTTTTGTTCTTTTATTTTATTTTCCATTTCATTTTACTCTATTTTGTGTTCCTTTCCAGTGAATTCTTCATTTCCTCTTACCGTATTTTTGCTTTCTTTTTATTATATTTTCTTTTTTCCCCCTCTTCGCTT
>CAHIKZ030004770.1:1740000-1762500 GCA_903632075.3 Acanthosepion pharaonis | reverse complement strand
AGTAAAAGAAAAATAGCTACGAAAGATTAATGAAGTTACGATGTCGACAGTCGCCGTCTTTGAAATTACATTTTTTTTTATGTAGAAGGTAATTTCCTCTATTAATATATATCTAATATGTAACAATGTCCTGTCGTCATTATATTTACAGTGTTTTGCGTGGAATGACATATGCAGATATCTATAAGCCCTTGCCAGAATGATAAAATTGCTGTCATTGTACACCGGAAAGTCAATTAGTCTATGATTCAAGCCGACGAGATCAGCTACAAGAGTTAAGCGATCTTATAAGTGAGATGGAACGTTTAACATTCGCACAATCAAACACGAAACACCACAAACAGAAGAAAGAAAAAACACACACACTCTAGCAGAAAGCAATGTTTGCAGAAAATATCACAAGTGTTTAGAATTGGTAACAATAGGTTATTATCCAGAAAAACCGTTACAAAAGATTTTCGGTTAGTTTAACTGTTGTCGGCGAAGCTGGTATAAATGGCGAGGCAAGTGTAATTGAAGAGGCCAGTGAAATCGGCGTGCAGTGTTCATATTCCGGTCGATACTGTTTCGTTCACTTCCGGATAATGTCCTTGGTAAAGGCATAAACCCATCTTTCCTGGGCCAAGAGTAAATTAGCAGAACTCTCTTGTCTGGCTACCAGTCTTCTGTGTCATGTAACTACAGACAGTTTTCGAGCATGGCTGTGCACGAATTTTTGATCTTCGTAGATCTTAATAAATGTTATCTTCTCACCTTCTCTTCTAATCATTGTTCTGCCAGCCATTTACACAGGCTTGTTAGGTAGTTTATACCCTGATTTTGCATCACCACCTTGCCTTTAATATGTCTTGTCAGTGTTATATTCTCTAAGCTTACTTTCCTCATTATGGTCCCTACAAATATTGTCACTTGCCGATGTTCAGTATAAGGGTCCTTTATTTTTTTTTTTATCTAAAATTTTGTTTTTACCCACATGTTTAATCCATGGTATTTTCAACATCTTTCTGTATGTAGACTTCATGAATTTAAGACGAATACTAGGCTAGCGACGAGGTCTCATCAATTTACAACTGAGTTGTAATCATATATTCTATGCTAACAGCTACTTTTCTCGCCATTCCCGCTTGTGGGCCCCTCTTCCGTTTCCATGCTTTCTAGCTAATATTAATCTGCAAAATTTTAATTGCAATGACAATCGCTATCTACCATTCTCGTGATTAATCTTTCCTCTCATAATATAGTTGTATTATTAGGGTGCGTTGAATTTTCACTACTTTCGGAAAACTTCTGAGCATTTAGTCTGAAAGATCTGGTGAAAAATATACAAAAATACTTAATTTCTACAGGATTACGCTTACAAAATGACTTCAGGATTTTACTCTTTCAAGAATAAATCTAAATAAATTTCTATTTTTTTTGTATTAGATATATTGAATAGGAAATATATTCAAAACAGAATTCAGATTATGAATCACCACATGTATAAGTAAAAACTGGAAATAATTGTGAATGATTGCAAAAACCGCTACTCAATGAATAATATTTTATATCATTTGTTAAATGATTTTTTTTAGATCATAATTAATGAAAACAAAAAATAGATAAAAGTGTATATAACACCATAATACTGTTGGAAACAAAATATAAGACAAAATGTTTTAAATTTACATTGTTTTCTACTGTTCTCCTGATTACACTTCTTTCCTTTTCGCTCCTTAGTAACATTTCTGTTTTTTAATTCTTCTACACCCGGTAATACCTTGGGTCTTAACTTTACTGCCTTGTTTCGGGTGAACGCGACTGAAAAAAAATGACCCATAGTAAAATAAAAAACTCTGAATTAAAAACCAGCTTGAAGATGAATATTTCTGCTCAATCTGCTCTGGTGCCTATGCAATATTCTTCACAGAAATACAAAGAAAGAAGTGTAATGTTGTTATGGGACCTTACCCATAATAACATAATGGACTATTCCATACGTAATAAATACTGGAGTAAATTCCGTCAGGAGTCTGTCAGTCAGTCAGAGTGAGCGAGTCAGTCAGTCGAGTCAGAGGCAGACCGAAACAGAGTCGCGTTCAGACAATTACTACTAAAACCTGATTGTTCGTACTAACACTTTCTACTTCTCTGTATATATTCCTGTTTGTAATATATCTGTGTTATTCCATATCCGTGTTCGAGTTCTTCTTTATTGGTTCTACCTTGGACTATCACCGTGGTACAAGGAACTGGGCCATAACAAATGTAATCGATCCAAACCTGGGATTTTGAACTGACATACTCAGCGACGTGACCTGGCTTCTCTCTTGTCGTTTCTACAGATATTTCCATGGCAGTTACTCTGAGGATCTCTCCTTCTTTGTGCCCGACAGCATAGATTTAAAAGTGCTATTAGATTGCCAAAATGGGCCTCGCCGTTTTACTACCGTTGAACAAGCTCGATGTAACCATATGTCCTATTCTAATAATTTCTCTTCTCGCACTTCCCGCCTGTGGAACCCTCTTCCGATTTCTTACTTGAAAAATTTAAATGCATCGTCAATCGCCATCTAACCTTTTCTTAAATCCCTGTATTTAATATTCTTCATTCTCACTGAAGTCCTCTCATTCCCTTTCACTCCCTGTAATCCTCCGCGTCGTATTGGCATTATCGCCTTGCTTGGAGTGAAATGATTTCAAAAAATTATCAGTAGGCTCATTCGGGTTATTTTGTCCTAGAGGTACCCACTGTTGGTATGCATGCAATTCATGTGGTGCCTTTATGAAAATAGGTTACGCAACTTGCGACGTGACATTGTGATAACGAAAGAAGAATTTCAGGGAAGTAACGTTTCCAAATAAGACTATTTAAGATACTGATATTTGTCCATAATTTTTGCCATGATACTGCTAATCGTTGGGAGGTTTTTAATCGTTGAATTTTTAAATCCTGACTATATGACAGGAATTCTAAAAAAAAAATATCATGGCGTCATGGTCAGTGATAGACTTTCGTTAGCTAGTGTCGATGAAGTTATAGAATGTAATCAAGCACAAGACAATAAACTATACAAGAAAATATTGCAGAAATCATTGCTCGATAGCACCCAAATGCTATTTCCCAGAATGAACGCACGAAGAATCTTATTTTATGACAAGATAATGCACCTGCCCATACGGAGAAAAACAAACTATAAAGTGCTTAAAGGAAATGCGTTATAAAGATTCTATATTGGTCAGGTCAGAAACTTGACACGTCTCACAGAACAATTCACGCATCTTCTGAATTATTTCTCAACCAAAAATAAAGAAGCTTCGATTCTATCATATATTTCTCTAAAGGGAAAGTCCTTTCACGGCAAAGTGCATGCGTAGTCTCTTTCTCTATCTAACTCTCTTACATACACACGCACAGAGCAGTCTGTTCATACCTATCTATCTATCTATCTATCTATCTATCTATCTATCTATCTATCTATCTATTGTAAATCAATTCACATCTATCTATCTATCTATTGTAAATCAATTCACATCTATCTATCTATCTATCTATCTATCTATCTATATATTGTAAATCAATTCACATCTATCTATCTATTGTAAATCAATTCACATCTATCTATCTATCTATCTATCTATCTATCTATCTATCTATCTATCTATCTATTGTAAATCAATTCACATCTATCTATCTATCTATCTATCTATCTATCTATCTATCTATCTCTGTTTTATCTATCTCATTTACTGTTCATTTACTGTTCACATCTATGTTAATCCATGCATATCTATCTATCTATCTATCTATCTATCTATCTATCTATCTATCTATCTATCTGAACTTAATAGTGTGAGGGTGTGTAATTTTGTCTGTATTTGTGTGTGTGTGTGTTATGTGTGAACAAATAGGAATGGATTAATCCAAAGTCAGAAACATATATAAGAACAGACTGAAATAAAATTTAACACACACACACACACACACTGATATATGTGGGTATATATATATATATATATATATATATATATATATATATATATATATATATATATATGTGTGTGTGTGTGTGTGTGTGTGCATGCTTTTTATTCTGTATGTATATTTGGTTGGACGAGAAGAGGAAATAGAATAGGATGTTTTCGAGGGTAAAGGCATGATCGCTTTAAATGTCTTCATTCCATATCCTGCGCTTTTTGCTTTTATTCGTCTACCGACCAATGACTAATGGTAGAAATAGATGACATGTAACCCAACCAGTGATGACAATCTTTCAATACGTTCTTATATATATATATATATATATATATATATATATATATATATATATATATATATATATCTTAGTTTCAGGTGGCTTTCAAAATCAGCATTCCATATAGATTTTCTTTTTTGCCTTACATGAACTACGACCATTCTCAAATATACAAACAGAAAATTAAATATTCATGTGGTACTATGGAGCTCAATATCTATACACAGATAGTTAACATACACACACACACACATATATATATATATATATATATATATATATATATATATATATATATATATATATATATATATATATATAAATATACATATATATATATATATATACAGATATATAGATTTATATATATATATAAAAATACATATATATATGTATATAGATATATACACACAGATATATACATATATATATATATAAATATATCTGTATATATACACAGATATATACATATATATATATATGTGTGTGTGTGTGTGTGTGTGTGTGTGTGTATCTAGCATGCAAATAAACTCACAAACGAATAAGACGTGTCTTCTTAAAGAAATTATATGTACGTACAAATAGCCATACATTCAATGTCCTTGGCGACGGCTGAACAAATTATATATATATATATATATATATATATATATATATATATACATATATATATGTAGATCGCAACGAAAACACAGAAAAATATTTTAAGAATGTCTACACACACCCTCTCCCCATATATATATATATATATATATATATATATATATATATATATATATATATATATATATATATATATAAGTATGTGTGTGTGTGTGGGAGAGTGTGTGTGAATATAAATATTAAAAGCGCTGAATTGGATGCAGGACGTCTGTCAAAGTATAATCATTAATTGATAGAAGTGATAGGATAATTATTTGACAAGTCCCGCGTTCGCTACGTGCTATAAATTCTAAATGCCTTCTCTACAAAATTAAAACTCCTCACTAGCCTTGACAGCTCTTTGTCCCACCTTCATTCTCCTTTTCATCTTCTCTCTCGGCCCAGAACCTCCCGCCACACTCCCGCCACTCTCTTAGTTCGGCTCTAACTCGCTTCTTCTTAATTTTGATCAGAATCGTTTCTATCACGCAGTCCGTCTTCTAGCTTTTAGACCCTCGCTGGCATCACTGTTAAATTCACTTGCGTATTGCAGCTTGAATTTAATGCGGTCTTCATGCTATTTATGTATTTTGTATCGATTTTTCACTCTTTTATTTCTTTCTTTCTCCGATTCGGCCTTCCTTTTTACTTTAGTTTTTCTTCCTTCCTCGCTTTTATTTAAATCTTATTTTCGTTTGCCGAGCCGCGCCTCTGTCAGTAAACTATACCTTAGTAACTCGTAAGTCATTGTATTTATTTTTTTTTTACTAATATCACCCCATGGAAGGGAGTAAAGCCACTAAGAAGCAAGAGATTACTGAATTTGAAAAAACAAAACAAAAAAAAACGACAAACCTTATTAAGAAGATAGAACAATAGACGTGTAATAAAGAGCTCAGTAGATAACGATTGGCATTGCATTTAAATTTTTGAGGATCAAAATTGGTTAGAAAGCAAGAAGCTAAAAGAGATTACTTCAATCGAGTAGTGCGAGAAAAGACACTGTTAGCTTAGACCTTACGATTACACCTAGCCAGTTTAACTGTGAATTGAGGAGACTTTGCCACCAATCTAGTGATACGTTTAAATTCATAAAGTCTAGGTAACGTAGTGAAAATTAGCCATGAAAATTATTTATAGAAATGTCAAAGGAAGGATACGCTATGCAGTGAGAGAGTGACTGATGCCTGTTCAATACCAATAATATTGCTGATTCCTCTTCGGATTTTATCAAGAACTAGCAGCATGGCCCTGCGTTGCCCGTGCTTGATTCAGAAATCGACTCATACTATCACTTGACTTAAAATATTTTTGCCCTTCCTTGCCTTTAAAGGGGTGCCATTTGCCGTGCTGATGTTGCCACCTGCCTTAAATGTTAAATATAACTGCTTATTTCGGAAACGGTACTTTTTAACGACTAACAATAGCGAGTGGGCAGACCCAGGTTAACTCGTATCTATGATTTGAACGAAAGCGAAAAATGAAAGAAATAAAACAGTTGTTAGATTTGCGGTCAGCGTCGATGTATATTTTTCTCACCTTTTACGGATATCAACTTTGATTGCCACTGAAAATAGTTAACCCGGTCTCGTTATTCGCGCATTTAAATTTGCCATTATATTCCCTTCGCCTAAAAACGCCAGCCTTTCACGCGTATATCATTACTAGCAGCATGGCCCGGCGTTGCCCTTGCATGATTCAAAAATCGTACGACTCATACAGCAATTGCTATCACTTGATTTAAATTATTTTTGCACTTCCTTGCCTTTAAAGGAGTGCCCTTTGCCGTGCTGATGTTGCTACATGCTTTACTTCTTGCCTATCTCACACTGCGAATTTTTTCTAAGCTCTATACTAAACATAAAATCTGTTACGAAAAAAAACTAAACAAAATGAACACAAAATGATCAGCTTTAAAAAAGAACTCGTAACTGGAAAAACCGAATGAAAAAAGAATGTTAACAACAAATACTTTTTCACACCCAATCCAGTTCTGCGGAATCAGAATCAACGTTGAGTTTAAGCAAGCAAATGAGCCAATTGGAGTAAAGTGCCATGAAGATTTAAATTTTTCCCACTTGTGACGAATGCAGCTATCGATTTTTTTTGCATGCTAGCATGCTAGTTAACATTCGTGTCAGTAAGCTGTTGGCTCACACGCTGGCCAATAGAATCTTCCTGCCTATTCGTGGCAGCCAGCTATTGGCTCTCACTCTGGCCAGTAGAAAATGGACGCTAACTACATAAAAACTGCCGTAGAAGCATGAAAAAATCAATTAATTCCACTATCAATGGATGTTGGGAAATGCAAGATCGGTCTTGGCCTTCCCGCTAACTTGGAGCATGTGCATGTAAATTCTAGTGCAAATCCGTCTAAAATTGCGGCCGCGCATTCGTTACACACACACACACACACACATCCTGCCTTTAATAGATAGCGATACAATCACATCAGACCTTTTGGGTTCCAACGTGCACGATTGTACGGATTACCAAATGTACATGTACTCCAAACTGTTTCTGCCTCTTTCTCTTATTACTGTATTTCCGACTCATTTAAGTTTTTTAGTTTGGATTTCTTTGGTAACGAAGAAAAGAATAGGGAGCTTTTACGTGACATCTGTCATTCTTTAAGAAATCGAATAGTGGACTATCTCCTTAAAGATGAAGAAGATACACGAAGCGACGGAAATATGGTTCCACAGAAGGATCGTAATGATATCATGGACCGAGCGTGTGAGCATGGATGAGATCTTAGAGAGTAAACAAACAAGGAGGAGGCTTATAACTTAACACCAGGAAGCGGCAGCTGAAGTTCGTGGGACTTAAAATGAAGGAGGGCCTGCAGAATCTGCTACTCACAGGTCGAATAGCAGGAAAGAGGGACAAGGGAGAAAAACAAGGGACATACCTGGAGAGCTTAAGCAAGTGGATGACAGAACATGGTCTGGGGAGGCGGCAGAGGGAAGGAACTTGTTGAAAGTTCCAAGGGGTAGATGATGGGGGAAGGCCATGTCCCGAAAGGACACGGTGCACAGAAAGAAAGAAGAAATTTCATTAGAAATTCTGAAATTTGTTCTGGAAATAAACTTTTAATGTTGTGAGTTTGTACATGAACGTGCTCCTACAAGACACGTTTCAAATTAGTTCCGATGCTCTCTAATATAAAGATCACCTGTATCCTGCGTTAATTCCAGAAGCTCTTTTTTGGGAGCATATGCATTTTTACCAAACCTGTGTAAGCAAAAAGAGCATTTTAGTCGCTCATTATATTTAGTCGGAGGGTTGTGAGTAATATTTTTTCCGTTTTAATACTCATTTGGAACTTTTAATTCTGCTCATTAGTCCATTTCATAACATATATATATATATATATATATATATATATATATATATATATAAAAACCTAGAGAGCCAGACACACCTATCAAGGTTTGACCTAAGCGGATCGTCAGAGAAAGCAGCATTCCTTGATGATCCGCTTAGGTGAAACCTTGGGTTTGGGAGGTTTGTCTGGCACTCTAGGTTTAACTAGGTCTGGTCTACTTACAGTATTGAGCACTTTATTTAGTTATTTTGCGTACTCGCATCGTGTTTTTTTTCTTTGGGTCTTGGACTCGTATGCTGGACGATTATTTTCGGCTAACGTACATCTTCTTGGTTCTTTCTTTTTTATACCCTTTTTTCACTTTGGTATTGGTTTGATTATTTGCAAATCAAGACACCGAAGGTTTTCCGGACGGGCATAATTTCTTATACTTACTCTTACTAAGATTATTACTAATATATATATATATATATATATATATATATGAAGAAAAAATATACGGAACAACAAACAAAAAATCCTATTTCCGTATATTTTTTCTTCATACTCTCGAGCTATATCCATATATTTGTATATATATATATATATATATATATATATATATATATATATATATATATATATATATATATATATATATATACAAAAAGATATATATGATCTGTTATAATAAAGACATTAGCTCTGTGTAGATCAGTTTTAATATTTATTACTAGGATCCACCAGGATTATATACCAACGGATCTATTAACTATACTATATATATATATATATATATATATATATATATATGTGTGTGTGTGTGTGTGTGTGTGTGTGTGTGTGTGTGTGTGTGTGTGTGTGTGTGAACCTTATGATGTCAAGTATTCTCTAAGGGAGAATGTCAACCAGAAACAAGTTGCTATTTCAGAAGGGGGTGCAGAAAAAAGGTTATTACGAGTCTTTCTTTTTTCTGAAACTTCAGCTTACACCTTATATATAAATCACTTTATTGACTATCCATTCCTTGGTTCATATTAATATTAAAAACTGCCTTAAGTAGCGCTCTCATCTGTTTTCATATACGCCGATTTACGGGACATACTCCTCTAGAAAAATATTTATCGATTAGAACTAAACCTGTAATTCTGGTTTCTTTTGGCGAAACTATTACCTACATTGTTTACCTACATTCCTCATTTTGCACTAGTCAACGCCATCATCATCATAATCATCATCTATTTTCTTTTTTATTCTCATAGCCTCTGTATTTTGAGAGACAGCTACAGTTCGTCGTGCCATTAATATTTATACAAGTGATTCATTGCGCGATAAAGCTAGGGACAAGAAGAACATTAATAATAATATAATATCGACATACCCATCCATCTTGAGGAAACTGATGGACGTTTAAGTCTTCTTTCCATGATTCCAGTTCACCGTTTCGAAATTTAAATCCAACCCATCGTCTCCGTTGTTTTCTCTCTTCATCACATTCTTCTTATTTTTCTCAAATCTTAGTTAAGATTCTTTATTTTTATTAACGTATCAGTTCTTTCTTTTTAATTAATAAACGATGCCCCTTCCTTTTAGACATTCACATTAACTCTCCTTATATTTGTTCATATATTCTTTTCTTTTCCCTCCCCTTTCATGATTTCTTTCTTCTTATTCCATTTTTTGTAACTTTTTTCCTTTTCAATTAACAGTTTTCTGACTTGTCTTTCAAAAATCATTTTCATCTATAAGAAATTTTTCTCTTGAATTGTTATATTCATATATTTTTCTAGAATTTTCGTATTCTTATATTTGTCTAGAATTTTCATATTCTAATATTTTATCTTGAATTTTCATATTCTTATATTTCTCTAGAATTTTCATATTCTAATATTTTATCTTGAATTTTCATATTCTTATATTTTTCTAGAATTTTCATATTCTTATTTTATCTTTTTTCATATTCTTTATTTTCTAGAATTTTCATATTCTAATATTTTATCTTGAATTTTCATATTCTTATATTTTTCTAGAATTTTCATATTCTAATATTTTATCTTGAATTTTCATATTCTTATATTTCTAGAATTTTCATATTCTAATTTTTATCTTGAATTTCATATTCTTATTTTTGTCTTGAATTTTCATATTCTAATATTTTATCTTGAATTTTCATATTCTTATATTTCTCTAGAATTTTCATATTCTAATATTTTATCTTGAATTTTCATATTCTTATATTTTTCTAGAATTTTCATATTCTAATATTTTATCTTGAATTTTCATATTCTTATTTTATTTTTTTCTATTCTTAATTTTCATATTCTTATATTTTATCTTGAATTTTCATATTCTTATATTTTTTAGAATTTCATATTCTTATATTTTTATATATATTCTTATATATTGTCTAGAATTGTTATATTCGTATTTTTCTATAACTGATATATTGATATATATTATATTTTTATATTTTCTAGAAATGTTATATTCTTTATTTTCTCGAATTGTTATATTCTTTATTTTTCTAGAATTCTTATATTCTTTATTTTTCTAGAATTTTTACATTTTTAGAATTTTTATATTCGGATGTTTTCTAGAATTGTTATATTCGTAATTTTTTCTAGAATTGTTATATTATTATTTTTTCTAGAATTGTTATATTCATATTTTTTCTAGAATTCTTACATTCTCATATTCTTATATTTTTCTTGATGAGTTATGTTCGTATATATATTTTAGAATTGTTATATTTGTATATTTTTCTATATTTGTTATATATTTTATTTTCTAGAATTATATTCATGTGTGTTTCTAGATTTGTTATATGCTTATATCCTTCTAGAATTGTTAGTTTCGTATATTGTTCTAGAATTGTTAGCTTCGTATATTTTTCCAGAATTGTTAGCTTCGTGCATTTTTCTAGAGTTGTTATATTCTTGTATGTGTTATAGAATTCTTATATTTTCCTAGAATTTTAATGCTGGTATATTTTCTAGAATTGCTATATTTGCATGTTATGTCCCTGAAATGGATATATTTGATCGAAGTAGCAAAGTGGTTTTAGGCTGCTGCAACTGAGTAGAACGATCTAGCAGGTAGCAGTAATGGACATGGTACTCGTCGTAGTCGCAGTCAATAGGTGTAGGCAATAGGCGTAGACGAATATGATAGACAATGGCGTAGTTCAATGGGCATCGACCTGTACCTCCACATCAGTCTGTATTTATGGCTGACACCAGCTAATCATATTCCTGTGAGGGGGAACATGTTCATTACATCATTGCATATTTTCTACAATTTTATATTCGTATATTTTCTAGAGTTGCTATATTCCTATATTTTCTAGAATTGTTAGTTTTCTTATATTTTCCTACAATTGTGTGTATTCTTAGACTTTCTAGCATTGTTAGATTCATATATTTTTCTAGCATTGTTAGATTCGTATATTTTTCTAGAAGTGTTATTGTTGTGGATTCCGTGAATGGAATCCTGCACAAATAAATAAACAACGTAATTGAGATAGAAAAAATAAGCGTATTAAACGTAAGAATAAAGACTTGAAGTGGGGATTAGTAGTCCAGGAATGTGGGTTAGTATAAAGTATATGTACAAGTCTCTGTAAGTAAAGCCGTAATCATCTCTCTCTCTCTGAATTCTTGTATAACTCTCTGAGAACACCCTGTGTCTGTCTCCGTATCTCTCAACGTATCTCCACGTATCTCAACGTATCTCAACAGCAGGTATTCTCTCTGTCAGTATAAGTATACTTTTGACGAGTCCATCTTATGTAAAAAGTGGGGGGAGCCCCACAACATTTATATTCCTATATGTTTCTTTAGTTGCTATATTCTTATATATTTTTTTAAATATTAGATTCTTATATTCCTTCATTTTAAGAATAATTTTGTTAATGTCTCTTCTTTCTTTTTATTTCTTTTTCTTCTTCATTGTATTGCTTCTTTTTAGTCTCATTTGTTTTGTTGAAATATTCTTATCTTCTGTTTATTTATTTAAAATATTCTAACATTCTTATTCCTTCCTATATTTTCATAACTCTGTCTTATTAATTGTTGCATCTGCTTTTCTCTACCAAGTGATGTAAGTTTTGATATGTGGCTGCTGTAATAAATAATGGTTCGGAATTGTTAATCGGAGAGGCCAGTTTCAATTCTTGTTGGTTTCTTTATATGCATTTACGCGTAAATGTGTTGGAATTGTTGGGTACCCTGTAGTACTAGTGAGCTAGCCAAAATGAGCTGACTCATTTTATAGTTCACCAATAGAAGGGTTAACCAATCAGAAGGCTCAAAATATTCAATGCGACGTGTATAAAGGCAGCCATGTTTTTTTCCGAATATTCACTGACAGCCAGCCTTTGATATCGAAGACTGAAGAATTACGGAACATCTGCTGGTGGTATTGGCGATATAGTCAGATCCAGTAGAGTGTCTGACTCGTGAGTATTAATCTTTAACGTTGTTTTATTGAACAGATTACGAACTGCGCTGTATTCTATATTCATAGACTTGGCGAACATGGTCAACAGTAAATACACTTGGGAAAAGTATGACTCCACCTCTTCTCTCCCAGCTATGGATTAATTAGCAAGACTTGTATCACTAAACCATATTATTTAAAAAAAATTCTTTAAAAAATATTTTCTGGCTTTAAATAGCCTTCAAAGAGTTGATAAACCTTATAAAACAAATCAGTTAATTATTTATTTCTTTTTTAATTGGCTAGTAAAATACACGTAGCCCAGTGGATAAAAGCATTGGCTGAAATAGTCCAGTAACGTGAGCCAACGAGCTTTGAGTTCATTACCTAGCCACAACAGAAGTAAACAAAAAACTTGGAAAGCTGAGTTTAGTTATGTGCCATGCGTGATACACGCTTAGGCTATCAGGTATCTTTCGATACAAGACTGACGAGGCAGATTTTTTTCCTGCAGTAGGTTGTCATTTCTTTCCGCGGTAGACCAGTTGCCATCCAAGGCTATAGAACCCGGTATATCCTGCTATTTACCCATAGCTGAGTGAAGAAGAAGAGGACTCCTACGTATTAACACGTAAGTGAATGTAATGGATTCGCCTGGAATTCGAACTCGGCTCTCCGATTCCTCAATCCGAGCCGCTATCCGTTACTCCATCTTCCCCCTCTAGTTGAGTTACTAAAGGGAAAAATAACTGAAACAGAGATATCAAGGCACAAAGAAGGAGAACAATCTATTCCTGTGGAAGAAATAAAGGGTTCGGTTCGAAATTCCAATGTATATTATCTGAAGAAGGTCGGTGCATACAACGGCCTTAATGTCGTGAATATGACAATAACGATGAAGACAACAGTCTGAACAATGTAAATAGTGTTTTTTTTTGTTTAAACGCTTCATTTATCTTTTTAAACGTTTCTATTCTTTCTTCCTTATTTTTTTTCTTCTTCGTTCTTTCTCTTCTACTATTTAAGTTTCCTTCTTTAACATTCCTTCAATTTCTTTTAAATTCGACTGTTCATCTTATCAAATGATCTTTCAAATCTTCTTCTTCTAGAATTATCATCTTAATTATTCTTTGCTATCTCTTGTCAGCTTCGTTATTCTGTTATTGTTTTCTTTTATCATTTTTCTGTAGTTATTTTTCTCCTCATAACTATCACTTTTATTTCTTGGAAAGGCACAAGAAAAACAAAAGACCAAATAGATTAAAAGAGCGGGGATTATAACCAGTTTAAAAAGTGCTGATTGAAAACATCGAAAACGAGGCTGTAGCATAAAGCATATTTCAATATCAATATATTGTCAAAAAAAAAAAAGGACTAAAAATTGAAGCCTAGCGTTCTCTTACGGGAAACGAAAAGATTTGTCACATGAGCAGTTTTATCAGATGAATGTCTGCCTCTCTGGAATAGGATCCTTAGTTCACGTATATTTTGAACATTGGATAATTATGCTTCATTAATTCTTTCTTTTTAGAATATTACAATGAAGAGACCTTCGTTAGTTTTGGTGTTTTAGAAACGGGAGAGGATTTCGGAAGCAATACACTTTGGAATTGGCATGTTTCGTTTTTCGAATGATTTTAATATAAACGAACGCCAATAAGAACTGCAATAACTTTGAAAAAGTCTTTCGTTCTTAGAAATCCAGAAGCTGATAAAACATAAAAACCGAAAAAATTTTTCTCCTGAAAAAAGAGTAACCGAAAATCATAAATGAAAATAAGGTAACCTTTGGGGAATTAAAAATGCAAACAGCACTACCAATAACCTACGTAACGAAAATAAGAACCAAATGCAAACCTGGTGAATGTAACTCTACACAAAAATAGAAAAAGTGTACAGCCTCATTATATCTCCATTACGTAGGGCACCTCGAAGCGGTGTAATGGTTAACAAGTTTGTCTCGCTAGAACTATTACAACTGAGTATTGAGTTCGATCCTTACTGGCTGCCCCCTACTTTCGGCCTTGTGCCACATCTAAGCTACGCGTGGTAAACCACTATATCTCCATTACGTATTGGGAACATCAAATTCAAGCAGTCTCCAAAACTAAACCCTTTCTATTAATCATCGAAGAGATCCCTCACTGCTTTCCCCCAGGTTGACTGATGCTAACCTCTTGGCGAGTGACTTGTTGCGCCTTATCGGGCGTTCTCGGCTGACTTGGAGTGGAAATACTGTTAGACATTTTGACGGTCGTCTTCGAGTATAGAATCCAGAGGTTGGCAGTGAATATTTCGGAGACAGTAGGAAAGTGTAGTTCAGGTTAGTAGCGGATATCGCAGCAGAGTGTAGTTCTTCCTTCTGTCGTGTTCGCCTGACAAGTTGGTTCTGGTCCTTCCGATAGGGAAAACAAAGATGGCCGCCTTTATACACGACGGATACAATGTTCTGCGGCTCCTGATTGGTTAATCTTCTATTGGTAGACTATAAAGGGAAATAAGTCATTTTGACTCGCTCATTAGTTATATACCATATATACACAAAGAACCGTAACAAAGACTCCATTGTTAGGTCAGCTGTTAAGAATGTTGGCTCACTGTATCTTTCTCTCTAGAATCTATCTGACAAATCCATAAGTCCATGCTTAGAATATTCCTGTCACTTATAGCCCGTTACTTCTGCTAAAATCTGATAAAATCCCCAAAAAGTATCAGCAGTATTATAATTTAGTGTCTCGGATTCACACATTTCCCACCGCCGTAATGTTGCCTCTCAATGTCTTTTCTATATATATTTTCATGGTAATTGTTCGGATTAACTCTTCGCTAAATACACATTGGAGCTAGTTTTTAAATTATTGTTTTATCCCCTTCCCGCCACAGACAATGACTTGTACATATGGGGACTAGTTAGGATTTTTATAGAGACAATGAAGTATTATGGTGGATGTCATAAGAAAGATAAGAAAGAATGCGTTGTTTTGGTGTTAGGAATATTGTGGTATGATTGAATCAGTATTTGTGGCTAGCTAAGTTTAAAGTTAAATCAGATGAAGACTGTCCTTTTCCCCATTTTGACCTTGTACCACATTTTGTAAATATTACAAATAAATATTGCTCTTCGCTATGGTAGGTCGACTTTTTGCACTTAAGCGCCATATTGGACTGGTTACAGTTGAGTAAGTAAGATGTAACCTTAAATTAAATGCTAAGTTTTTTTTTCTCGGACATTCCGCTTGTGAAACTTCCTTCAGGCTCCATGCTGTCCAACCAACTTTACTCTTTATTGACATTGTTTCGAAGAGTAAAGTTGGTTGGACAGTATGGAGCCTGAAGAAAGTTCTTTGTTCTCACGCCTTAGTAATGTGTCTCATTGTAATTATTCCACACCAAGTAACCTGTTGTGACTTAGTGGCTTCACCGTCTTGCTTGTGACGAGCTCATTTTTTAAAGTACAGAAATATAACTAATTTGCTAGAATATTGATAGACGATGGCATATGTGGCAGAGGAATTCGACGACGTTTAGTAATATAAAAAGATGTCTTCTAGAAACCAATCAAAATATTAAGAGATAGAAAAATTAAAAAGAAAGAAAAATTGTCGAAGTAATCTATCTCCTACACGGTTGTGACTCCTGAACAGTCTCCTTAGAAATGGAGAGTTGTGGTTCTACCGTAGATGTTTCAATGGAACATGTGAGCAAGGAGGAAACTTTAAGCACAAATATTCTATAGAATGACTCAAAAAAGAAACCACTGAACCTGCTAGACAGGGTGGAAGAAGAAAGCGAGTTAAAAGGACTAAGCATCGTCCTCAAGAAGACATTATGGTCTTCAGCAAGAGAAAAAGACCGAGATTCGAGTTACAAATTGGAGATATAGACATCAATCTTGTTCAGAAGTTTAAATATTTGGGAAGCGTCTTAACAGAGGATAGAAAATGTGCAACCAAAACCTTACACTCATTGCACTGGGGAAAGAGACATTACGAAAGTTAAGCAAGGTATGGAAATGGAATAATTTCACAAGAAACAAAGAAAAGAGTCCCAGATTGCTATGTGGTATTCATCTACTTATATGTGAGTGAATGTTGAACAATCTCTCTATGGATTAAGAAAAATAGATGCAGTGAAAATGTGGTTCTCCATAAGGATAATAAGAATTCCATGGACGGTGTAAGTAAGCAATAAGGAAGTCTTAACGAAAATAGCAACAGGACTCGGAATCAGGAATTACAGCTTGTTTTACTTGGACAGATAATGAGGAAAGACGTCTTGGAAAACCTAACACTCACAGGGAATATTGAGGACAAGAGGAATACGGGAAGCCAGCGAGTCCCTTATCTGACAAGCTTGTGTGAATAAATGGTAATAGTAGGGGTAGAGATTTTAGGAAAAGGAGAAAAACCGCTAAGATTCATACGAGATAGGAAGTTGTGGAGAGACATGACGGCCTATGTTCTGAAGCGACGCGACACATAGAAAAATAAGATCCATAAAATCAGAAAGAGACCGTTTCTGGGAGGCATAACCAGGAGAGAAGACCATGCGAGTATAATACTCATGACACATATTGAAGGAAAGAGGAACGGGACAAAACAGAGAGTAACCTGATAAAAATAATTAGCATGAATAGACACGAGAAAAAAGACAAATCTTGCTGGGAAAGAGACTGTTACTTGGAACAAAGAAATACAATATTGATTGAATTGTTTTTCTTAAAGCTTATCAAACTTTCGCATGTTATTTAAAGCCATAAAATATTTTTAGATTGTAAAAATACGTTGGAGATAATAACGATTTTTAATAATATATGTTCTGTTTGCCTCGGGGTTCTTGATAGGCTCCAGAGGCGGATATGCAATATAATTGGCCCTCATCTGGCATCCCGTTTACAGTCACTTTCTCACAGACGCACCGTCGCCTCTCTCTGTCTTTTTTACAAATACTTTCATGGCAATCGCTCCGAGGAGCTGCATTCGCTGGTTCCTAGACTTCATGAGTTCAAGCGCCCTACGAGGCTGGCATCCCGCTCTCACCCCTTCAATGTCGAAACTCCTAAATGTAGCCGTCTCTTCTACTCCAATAGCTTCATGTCTCGCACCTCTCGCCTATGGAACTCCCTTCCCCATTCCAGTTTCCCTGAGAGCTATAATCTCCAGCTATTCAAATGTAATGTCAATCGATATCTCCAATTGCCTTGATCTATCCACTACCCTTCTCCTCATCCTTTCTTCTATCACTCCTATCTGATCTTGCTCTAAATTTTCTGTAACTCCTTGCGTCCTAGTGGCTTCCCCCTTTGCTTGGGGTGAAACGCTTAAAAAAAGAAAAGAAAAAAAAGTAATCCATAGCTAGATGGTGACAAATGGGTTCATAACATTCATAAGCCTATTTGCACGTAAGTGAATTTAATGAACCTGACTAGAATTGGAATTCCGTTCTTTGATTTCAAATTCCTAGCCATTATCCATTACAAATGGCGCACAAGCTTACAGCAGCTGCTACGCCTAAACGGACATATATCTAGATACTGACCAGGTCCATGTTGTTTAACTTCGGCGATCATATGAAAATCGGTGTTTAAACGTTTAAGTTGTGCAGGTTCATGGCAATTCCGGACCTGTAAAAGAAGCTCATATAAAGGAAACTACTATAATTCTGAAACACGAAGACTAATAGAAAATTAGTAAAAGGACTGAAACAGATGAATACCGTTTCTCTGAAACAATTTATAGCAGCTGTTGAAAATATCTCCCAGAAAAAGAAATTCGGGAAGAGTGGAATAAACAAACGGGGAATAATCGAATATTTGCCGGCAATTGCATAAACCCTCCAGCTATGGAATCTCTGGAAGGTCTTTCTTAATTATCAAGTTTAGACAGTCATCGGAATAAGACAATGCCGGCCTTCGTGATGATTCTCTCATTAGTCCTACACTCTTTCTACTCTATATTAATGATTAGCCTAAGAACACACTCCGATTATTAATGAATACAACTGTTTATAGGTGTACCTCCAAATATCTGGATGAGCAGAAAATTACAGTCATCAGAAGCCCATAAGATAATGCCGCCATTCCTCAGTGTTCTCACCTTAGCGCTGTCCTCTTTGTACTTTATATTAATGATCAGCCTAAGAACACATTCCTATCATTAAAAAAAATCAATGCGGATGATATAACAATTTATAGATGCAACTCCACATATCTAGATGACCAGAATATCACAAATAATCTCTCCCCGGAACCAACACCGGTTGCTCTATGAATGGGGGGGGGTGAATAATTTAAAAAATTCAATAGGTTCAGATCCAAACTATTAACGTTCTACCATCACTGAGCAGACTGTGATGTTTAAACTATCATTAGAGATCCATCATGTCAATTAAAGGCTCATGGATCCAAGTAATGTAACGTGTTAAAACATTTGCCATGAAATTAACGATAGTGTAGAGAGTTTTGCGACGTTTTGTCTTCGAGTAAGAGGTTGGAGAGGGGAAATCACTTATTAACAACAATTTTCTGATTTATTATTGAATTTGTAGGTCTGACGAATTGGATCGTGATTACGATTCCATTGAAATAAGTTATAACCATGGAATATTAGTGTTTGACCCTTATATATATATATATATATATATATATATATATATATATATATATATATATATATATATATGTGTGTATATATATATATATATATATATATATATATATATATATATATATATATATATGAATATATATATATATATATATGGAATATATATATATATATATATATATATATATATATATATATATAATATATATATATATATATATGAATATATATATATATATATATATATATATATATATATATATATATATATATATATATATATATATATATATATATATATATAAAAAATATAATAAAAAAAGACTTAAGCACTAAAATTACATGGTCATAATTTATTACTTTGGAATCGTAAATACGATCCAATTCATCAGACTTACAAATTCAAAAAGAAAACAGAAAAAACTACTCCGGGAATAAAAAATAAAATTTAGTGAAAGTGTATGTATGAGAGTGCAGGGGCGAATGTTATTTACCACAAATATTCTGTATATATATATATATATATATATATATAGAGAGAGAGAGAGAGAGATAGTACCTCACACTCTCTCACCTCTCTCACCTCTGGGTATTCACCGACAACAGTCCAAGTATACAATGGGCGAGTCCATTATATATATATATATATATATATATATATATATATATATATATATATATATATATAATAGAGGCATAATTTTTTTCAGGATTAACGAGACATAATGTAATTTACGTTAAGACATTATTCCCTCGATTTTCAGTATAACTGTATCGTTCGAAAAATTAGATTTTAATTTAATTTCAACTCTTATCCATTTTATTTTAACTTTTACGTATTCCATATGGTCTAGGAATCTCTTAAGGTTAATATTAGTTTAGGCTATATACGTTTGACCCGTTTTTACGTTTTCTTGGTTTACATAAACATTAAAATAAATATATAAATAAATATTATCTGAATTGAAATTAGCGAAAGTATAATTTCTATAACGATACAGTTAAATTTAAAATCAAGCCTTCAGCCAATTTTCCGGAATCGATAATGGAGATTATATTTGTAATAAAATTCTTTTGTTTTCCTTTGGTTCATCGGCGAAATATATCAAAATATTTTTTTTTTCAATATTGTTTATTCCCCATTATTTGCAATGATTTGTTGCCAGTCAATAGAAAGCACTTCAACACGATCTGAGTAAAATCCTGCACATTTCTATGTGTTGCGTTTTGTGTTGTCTCTGCCCCCGCCACCCACATACTACATAATGGTATTAACGAAAAGGACGATTTCTTTTTCTTATTCGTTTTAATTAGACATGAGGGCAGACGTGGCAGCTTGGATTGTAAGAGGCAGCGGGGGGAATGACGTCATAGGTACGCATGCCCCACGTTGACTGCAACCCTCCACCGGTGGTTTTAGCCGGCCTCTCTGAGTGTGGGAAGCGTATCAACGCTTCAAAATTCCAGCGATCCTCTGTTGAATTCGCGCCGTTTTGGACTTATGTCCAAAAGCCAGATAAAGGCAATACATCACTGTCAGAACACCACGAGATTCTCCGGCCAATCGCTGACCATTCTGGCACTGACCTTCGCATTCTGAAACAGATGTGAAACTCTTTGTCGACTTTTGGTTTTCGCTAGAGAACGTTTTCCTTATCTGAATGCTTTGCAGTGATCGAGAAAAAAATAATAAATTGGTTTGTGCAGGATCAGGGTGAATACGGCGGATGAACAAAAATGATGTTATGTATTATTCGGTGTATGCATTGCATTGACATGGAAACTGACAATAATTTACCCCTAGACATGAGCAGTGGGGCGAGAAGAGTAAAGTTTTCAGTTCAGAATTCCTTGTAGGTTGACCAGATCGATATACACCCGAGGAAGGCTGAAGAGCACAACAACCGAAACGTTGTTATGGCAACAACAAAGATGAGGACAATTGTCCGAAAATAAATTTTATTGACAAAGCCGAGGTGGGGGTTTATAAGAAAGAAAAATTACGTACACGTTGCAGCTGCTGGGTATATAAATGTGCATTCATTATTTCATTGCGTTTTAAGAACCCTAAATTAACACTAGATCGACGATCCAATATACGTAGCACATTTATCGACTTGGATATATATATATATATATATATATATATATATATATATATATATTTGCCAATCCGCTGTGACCTTTGTAGTGTGTGACCCATTTTTTTAATCACTTCTTCCGATATATTTAGAATGATAGAATCCTCATTACCATTGCTTCCCAAAACCATAGATTTCATATAAATCAAACTAATAAACCGAGTGTAACAGCAAAATTGTCCTAAACAGCATAATTATGTGTTATAAAGTGTCGCTACCGACACTGGGGTTTGAACGCAGATCACTAGAGAGCAAACACAGGTGATCCCATTTCGAATAAGTAGTTAATGTAAAGGTAAAGGGAATGTATATATGGGAATTAGCGTGGCGTCTAATTGATCGCTATTTCTACTCTAACCTCTACTACTATAGGGATCTCTATTCTCTATACTATTCATTACACTATTTCTTTACAGAGATCACTGTTCGTTGGTTACTTTTTGAGCGTGTATTATCGAGCACGTACTATTAGGGCGAGTGTTATTCGTAGGCGTCTGACAGCAGCATTGTTCAACGGCGTTACTATAGTTGTATCTGCGATTACAAAGTCTCTACTACAACGGGCATTACGAAAGTGGCTATGAGTGTTCGTTGACATCACAAAAATTATCCATCCCCCAAAATGTTTAATATCTAGAAAACAATAACTAATAGAGTTTGTTTTTTCCAGTTTTTCAGATAAGACGTTTAACCATTTTGACACCAATAGTCGTAAGAATCACTGTAAAATCCTTTGAGTTTAGCTAAAAAGAGAGAAGGCTAATTTTTTTTTCTATCAGATACACTGTCTTCTCAAGTGAGCAATGAAGAAAGGAAAAAAAATTATTCAGGCCTTCAGTAATGCTACCGACATTTATACTTTGGCTTCTATCTTCAAAATCCATTCAAAAAAATCTCAAAAGTACGGTGAATATGCTTAACAAAGAGGGAACAGTAGAAAGGAAACCTAGATTAGAAGATCAAAACAGGAAGAGAATTATCATTTCTATTTAGTGGTAAAATGTCTAGAAAATATCCAACTCAATCCATAATGCATTTGGCGAGTGAGAGATGAGGTTCAGCTATAGCAATCCAAAAAGCAGTGAAAAAAGACTTGAAAATGAAAAAGTACGTGAATGATGTGCGGCAGCGTG
>CAHIKZ030004770.1:1727500-1735000 GCA_903632075.3 Acanthosepion pharaonis | reverse complement strand
TCACATCGAAACCTGAATAAGTTTATAGCGATTTTTTAAGCCCGGCTTAGATGTGTCACAATGCCGAAAGTATGGGGTTTCCTGTGAGGATCGAACTCACTAATCAGTGGTAATTGATCTAGCAAGACAAGCGTCCTAACCATTACACCTAAATAAGTTTATATCCGAGAAATAAACAATTTAGAAAATTGATGAGATTAAGTTATCAATAATCTTGGGAAATATTGTTTTGATAAAAATATAGAAATTAAAACCAAAGAACAAATTTTTTTCATTTTTTTTTCATTTTCAAATGAGACAAGTATTTCTTTTCATCGTTACTTATCATCTTGACACACCCATCTTGTTGGTTTCGCTACAAATACACTTTCCAAACGACTCTTCTACATACATCAAGCAGCGTGAGAAACATAATTTGTTTCGCCCTCATTCTTCTGGGGAGGAGCACTGCCACGCATGGAGGCGACATCTAATTGCGGGGACTGATTGGGTATGATGCACACCATTGAATCGACAATAACATATCAAAATGGGAAACGCGGCGACTAAAGTACAAAAACATACTGAGCCAGTATTTTTCACAGCCTTTGTCGGAATGATAAACACATGACAACTTTTAAATGATCGTGAATCACCCCTTGAGATCGGATTAAACATTGCAGGGATAGTCGGCACCTGTTGCTTAAATCTACCTCAAGCGAAACTCAGTTTAAAGAATTTACTTTAATTCAGTCGATAAAATGAGGAAAAATAAAAGGATATTATTTTAATAATCGTGATTTGATACAAATGAAATCCTGTCATCTGTCCTTTAAATAAAGAAAATTCCGAGCTGGGAATTTTCAGGATTGTAGCGCTATTATGCAAAATACATTTCACGTACATGAATCAGAAATGCGCTGAGTTAATTGAATACTCTAAGTTCAGAAAAATAAAGTTAATTTAGATTAGATACCTCCACAGATTCGTGATACATAATGTTTAACAAGAATTTAAAAAATGAAAAATCGTTCTTGACGCTTTTATTTTAGTTTCATTTACAATTTAATAGATTTAATTTAAAATTTCCAATAAGTCAAATACTTTTTCTATCTCAAACTTAATTTATATTGACTGGACTGAGTTAAAAAAAATTCTATTTTAGTGCCATTTTTCTCCACGTTTATTACAATGTAATTCTCTTTATTACAAAATGATCCAAAAATAAAAGATACTTTTCTGAAACTTTATTTAAGGAATATTAGTTGATTTAAAGTATAATTAATCTTATTTGAAATATATATTACTTACTTAAAGTTTAAGCTATCGTAGAAATGCATTGTTTAACCCGAGAGTAGCTGTTTATTTGTTAACGTTTGACAGCGTGATCACAAATCTGATGTTGTTCTATGGGAACCTTATTCACTAATCTTCAAAAGTTAAGAATGTATTCTCCGTAATTAATGTTTTATCGAATTGTAAATAATTTGATTATAAATTTACTTTAGTCATCTCTCTTATATTCTTATATTGTCGTGTATGAACATTCATATTTACAGAAATTGGCACGTTTATACACGTACGAAAAATTTCAAAATGCTTTTAAAAATATGGGTGTTTGATGATTTCTACTAAGCTTTTCTATTTATGATTAGTAAATATAGTTTTTACTTAATAATATTATCATCTAAATGTGTGAAATTAGTATAGAATTTTATAAGGTTTTAATCTTTTTTTAAATTAATCTAATTAAAATTTTAAAATTCATTATTCATCGAAAAGAATATTTTCTTAATGTTGAAACTTGAATAAAGCATGGAATAATAATAATACAACACAAAATGTACTTAAGCAAAATGTATTGACACAAGAACGTGTACACAATATTTACAGATAGTTTGGTATATTCTTGGGAAGACCGTTCCTGTAGAATGGGTTGACTAAATCGCAGTCGGGCAGAGTCTCTGGATTGGATCTCTTCTTCCTTACCCGTCTTCCCGGTACCAACCCATATTTATATGGTCGGTACTCCACTATGTAAATTAGGTGGATCGTACCACAACACTTAATAATGCCCTTAATATATCTTATTTATAAAAACAATTTGAATTTTTTTTAATGAAATAATGTCTTAGTTTTATCGCATTTTTTATTTTACGAATCAGAGCAGATTTTTCGGTAAATGGCTTTTCTGCTTTCAAAAAAAAAAAAAAAAAAAAAAAATTACTCCAAGGAGTTCTGCTTTAAACTAATATAAATATTAATGGAGCGATAATTAATTTCTCGAAATTTCATAAAATTAAAGAGAAGAGTAACAGATGCAAAAAAAAAAAAAAAAAAAAACAAGATTTTTAAACTAAAATAATATTTCTGAAACGATTTAATTCATTTGAGAGTAAGTCCTGAAAGTTTCATTAAAATCCAAAAATTAAATTGATTTTTGCAAAGATTGCCAAATCAATGTGTTTTTTAACGCAAAAAAGACGCTAATTTTTGGTTTTCCCTATGATACAAGAAAAAACAAGACAAAATAATATAAATATAGTATAAAGGTCGCCAAAATGAACTTTTAGATTACTATAAAACTTATTGGTCTTGTACAAAAAGCTAAGCTCTAGTTTCGTTTCATTGTGTCATTAATAATTTTCAATACTCCATACAGTGTAGGATGGCCGCTTGTGAATAACAGCAGCGGGAAGCTTGGATGTGTGGGTAATGTAATGTGTAAGGGCTCAGGTGGAAATCAGAGAGCTGAGTTCCAATTCCAGTCAGGTTCATTATATTCAACTATGCGAGAATACCCTTGACTAATTTTATGACTGGGTTAATTAGTAAATTTGTATTTGTAAATCTTTAATATCCCCCCACACACAAACCAACATCTTACAATTCAAAAATATTTCCCGGATTTAATTACCCTGTAAAAATTCGATAAACCGTAAAAAAAAAAATCAAACAATTCATACAGTGTATATATATATATATATATATATATATATATATATATAATTCGCAGACAGTATTATTCGCTGTATCAAAGTTCCCCAGTGCGACTAGACATCCGAATGCCTCAAGTCTGGATCGAAAACCAACCGTTTTGGTGTCAGTCAGAGCTTTTACTACTGAGCCATCTTATTTCGACAGAGACTTTAAACGGTTAAATCTAGCGTATTTTTTTACGAATGTAAACAAATGTGATCAGCCGGAGTGCTCCAACTCATTTTACTGAAGAGATTTGCATTATCGCAGGTGGCTTTTGTTTATAGAATCACCTTATCACTCAACAGTGCTCAATTGAAATATATATTCAAGAGCTAAATTATATATATGCACACACACACACACACACACACACACACACACACACACACACACATACATACATACATATATATATTAGGTTGGTGCAAAAATAATGACGTAATAATGTCGTTTTTTTGACGTATTTTTAAGGTCAAAAACGACATTATTACGTCATTATTTTTGCACCAACCTAATATATTACACACACACACACACACCACACACACACACACACATACACATACATATATATATATATATATATATATATATATATATGAGACTAAAGTAATATACCATTGTTTGTCTTTGCGAACCAAGGCTTCGGAGAGTACAATACGTTTGTTTTTGGCTCTCAGATGAGACAAATTCTATCGGTTTTATCCATCAATAAAAGATGGTTTGGAACGAGTAAATTATTTATCCTCAGTTTTAGGCTAAATTTCTTCTCTTCCCTTCAAGACTAAATGCTATAATTCGGTACATCCAAAGAATGTAAAACACCATTTTATTTTTATATTGGACAGTAATTTTCGCGTGAAAGTCTTCGAAAAGGTAATGGTAATTAGCCATATTAACCAGTTCTTTAAAAATAACCATACTGCATTCATTGACCGAGCAGCCTGTGCTACTCGGGTTACGCTTTTCTTCACTCCCAGACCATCGGAGATGGCAACAAATTGTAGTATCTGTTCTCACATATAGTAGTAATTGTAACGTTATCCATTTATTTACGTGGAAACATTCGCTTTTATTGACCTAACATTCATCATTACTCGAGTTGCGTTCTCTTCATCCCATGGCTATCGATCTGGGATCAAATTGTAGTGTCTATTCTTATCATATCTAGTGATAACGGTAATATTATCCATCTCTTTATGTGGAAACATTCGCCTTTATTGGCCTTACTCGGGCTAATTTGAGATCTGGTCCGGGTGCACGCGTTTGGACTCCCCACATTAAACTGACCTTGTATCATATCCTGACTGCATAAAGCGGCAAGTAAATACTAATTTTTATCTGTTCTCATCTCTGATGGTAATAATAATATGAGGCGTTTCCTTATAAGGGAACAGTTGGTATTCATCTAATGAGCATCTAATCCTTCTGTCAGTTGAAATTTGCATATCTTTTATATTAAAACTACTTTTTCAGAAAAAATAGGTTTTTCAATTGCACTAATTCTTAACGCTTTTTCTAGTATTGACAGGAGATTCTTTCTTGCCTTTTTGTTCGAAGTGGAATCTCACCATCTTGATTATGTCATGACTTTTCTGTTTGAGTTCCACATGCCATCAGTTTTGCTTGTTGTCCTCAAATGTTTGAATTTCTGCTATTTGGTACATTTTCTTTTTTTTTTTTTTGATTCTGTAACACCAGTAAAAGAGTTTCAAAGAAAATTTGTCATCGCTAAGATTATTTTGTAGCCAAAAGCAGAATAATCACGAAAAGGTAATGGTAATATTAGCCGTTTTCTCATGAGGAAAAATTCGTCATTCATTAACCGAACAGCAAGAACTACTCAAGTTACGCTTTACTTCACTCACTGACCATCAGGTCGGGATCAATGTATAGTATCTGTTCTCATTTCATATGTTAATAAAAACATTAGTTGTTTCCTTATGAGGAAACATTCGGTATTCATTGACTAAGCAACCATTGTAATCTTTCCTCCCACTCTGATCATTTCCTACATCTCTCATGTTAACAGAAATATTAACGGTTTCCTTATACGGAAATATACGACATTCATTGACTGAGAAGTCTGTCTTACTATCAGAGAAAATATAGAAAAAAATTCTATTAAAACAAATTTTTCATGTGAGGATTTCCTTCCTAATTTTTTGTTTGAAGTATTGTGGAATGCCAACATATTGAGTATGCTATTATTTTCTCTTCGAATTAGATGTTCTATGGATTTTACTTGTTGCTTTTCTTGTTGTGGAAAGTCCTCAGGTGATGTGGTTTAAATATGTCATACATTTCTTTGGGATTCTGTAGCGCCAGTTGAGTTTAAAAAAAGGATGATCCTCGCTAAGTTCTGCTTGTTGCCAAGAGTAGAATAATCAATTGATGATCAATGACTAACTGCTGTTTTGAGTCTTGTACGAGAAGACAGTGGGCATTTTCCGGCGGGTATTAAAATCAAAAACCACTTGTCAGCAGGTTCGCGCATCGAAAAAACAAATTTATCAATCTCGATGTCCATGTGGGGAACAAAAGAAACACATTATTCATAGTAACATATGAACTATGTACTATTTATTGTGAGGAAAGAACTTGCGAGTCACGTATCACGATCAACCTAAGCTACTGAAATTTCTTCGGACACATTGATGGATTGATTTGCGTTTTGCGGCTCATCAAACGTCACGATCACGATTCCCGTAACTCTCTAGAGCCGTAGGAACACCAAAGTAGCAGTGTTGCTTCCATCGGCAATATCGTCTGACAGAGCCGATCCCTCTATAGGTTAAGTTTCACCGATTTCTTCAACAAGCAGGTGTATAAATTTAATGTATAAAGCCGAAAGGTTGCCCCCCCCCGTGACTTTTCTATAGATAATTTCATGGTAATTATTCGGATGATCTCTTCCTAGCTATGATACCTACACTCTTTGAATATAAGCGCAGTAATAGACTGGCACCGAGATCTCATAAACTTGCAGTTTAGCTGGCTAGATGTATCCGTAAGTTCTAGGCTAACAATTTCTTTTCTCGCAAATCTCGTTTGTGGAACTCTCGGGTAAAATCTCCATGCATTCCAGCCAACTTTAATCTGCAAAAAATTAAATGCAATGTAAGTCGATATCTACTGTCCTTCCGATTACTCTTTCCTCTTCCCGCTCATTATTTATGTTTCTGTTCCTAATTCTTCCACTTCCTGTAAGGCCTTGAGTCTTAGTGGCTTTACTGCCTTGCATGGGATGATACCAATTAAAAAATAGTGCTATACTGGCGTCGAGATCTCACCAACTGGCAGTTGTGATGTCGAGATGTAGAAGCAAATTTTATGCTAACAGTTTCTTTTCGCTTGTGGAACTCTCTACTGGCTCCATGCTTTTCAGCCAACTTTAATCAGCAAAAATTTAATTGCAATGTAAATTGCTACCTACTGTCCTCCTGATTACTCTTTTCTTTTTCTGCTCATTATTAATGTTTCTGTTCCTAATTCCTCCACATTCTGTAAGCCATTGTTTCCCATAAACTCGAAGGCGTATAAAAAATATCAAAAAGTAAATATCCCGGAAATTAAGCAAAGTAAAAAAGACAGGAAAATGCTCGATGGACACCAAGAAGTAGTGAACTCCTATGTGATATCTCGAACTACGATATGCCAGTGAAATATAGACACTCTCCCCACAGATGAGTAAGATCTTTTCAACGTTATATGTTTCCCTACGTAGAATACGAAGAGTACTATGGACAGAAAATATTATTAGTGAGGAAGGATTAGAGAGTACGAAAATCTAGAGGGTAACATTTGCTTAAAATCCCAAAAAGTTATCTAAACTTTTGGGAAAGAAAACCTGGTGAATTTGACACTCACAGGGCAGTGTGAAGATATGATGAACTACTTAGCGTTTCAGAATCAACGAATGGCAAATCACGGATAAAAAGAGTGGAAATAATTGACAAGATTTACTTAGTGTAACAAAAACAAGCTGCCGAGATAAAGACATGATCTAACACGTTCTGAAAGGGTCCAGTACATACAAGAAGGATGAACACGTTAGATCTATAAATGATTGTACCTAATGTAAACAGTTATTCAGTTAATCTTACTTATTATAAAACGCAGATTGTGTGTGTGTGTGTGTGTGTGTGTGTGCGTGTGTCTGTACGTTTATATATTGGATCGGATTTCCTATATTTTTCAACCGATTTCAACAAAACTTCACAGGACTGCGTAAAATTACCTTGCGGTGGTTCTGACAGCGCCAAAATTTGGAAAAACACAATTGTTTTTGCACGAAATCAATTTTAAAATACGATAAAACACTATTCTGCCCCCAGAATGAAAGGGGGACGACTCATATCGAGTTATCCTTATAAAACCCAGGTTCTTTGTGTGTGTGTGTGTGTGTGTGTGTGTGTGTGTGTGTGTGTGTGTGTGTGTGTGTGTGTGTTCGTTTATATATGGGATCGGATTTCCTACATTTTTCAACCGATTTCAACAAAACTTCACTTTTTTTTGGCAGGTAGTGTTTCTTATTGT
>CAHIKZ030004770.1:1702500-1722500 GCA_903632075.3 Acanthosepion pharaonis | reverse complement strand
AAAAAGCAACAAAGTAATCAGAAAAATAATTAAAAATCTAAACAAATTGTAATATAGACTCATAGAATATCACCCCCAGAACACCCAAACTTTAAGAACTGCCTAAGAGCCATATAACTGGTATCCCTATGCGCTCCATCATTTCAGGAATAGGCAGCGGTCCCACAAACTAGCTTGAGCCATAGCAAAAATTTTAACCCCTCCCCTTGGAACAATAAGTCCATCACATATAAAAATTCAGGCAACCTTGTTGAAAAACTAAGCGAAACAAATATGACTGACAAACTCATGGCCTGTCGAGATATAACATCCCTTTACACTAATGTCCCAGGTGGAAAATGTTTAAATCTCTTAAAAAAGCATTTAACACAAAGATAAACCTCTTCCTCCCAATAGCTAAAAAAATAAAAAAAATCTGCCGCCTCATCGTCAATCAATGCTATTTCATATTTAATAACAATTTTTACAAACAAAAATTTGAATTACCACAGGGATTACCTCTCAGTGGAGTGATGATGTGTATCTTCTTAAAATTTCTAGAATCTGATTCTTGCCAAAAATATTTTACTAAACAATAAACTTACTTCCATTGATATTTTACTTATACTGATAATGCTCCATTAATATATCCCCATAACAATGATTAGCAGATCATGTAGATAAACTAAATAAAGTCAAAATACGATAGAATTTACATACAAAATGGAATAAAACAATACGTTTCTTAGACATTATGTTACACCGAATTGGCAGTAGCCTAAAAGTTAGTATCCACCGAAAATCAACTAATAAATATGACATAATAAAATTCTGTTCTCATCATAACAACAAAATAAAATCCGGAATAATCATTGGATTCTACTTAAGAGCATTCAGAATATGCAGCCCTGAATATTTACATGAAGAGGAGAGACATAATGAAAATACTTTTAAGGACCTCCAATACTCTATTTTATATTCAATGCGAAACAAATATAAAAATATTCCAAAATCGAAAAGCTGTCCATCCTGACAAACCCAATGAACAAAAAAACAAAACCAAACAAAAAACAAAAAAACTACCCTTTAATGCACAACTACAACCAAAAAGAATTATATAAACTCAACATAAAATTTGTCACGACTATATCTAAAATGATGAAATATTTAATCAATAAAAAACAAAAACAACAAACCAAGACTATAACGCTTTGATTGTTCAGCGTAAAAAAATGACCAGAATTTTGACATAAAAATGCTAATCTAATCGAAAGAGAAAATCATTCAGTAAAACGAAAATGTATAGAAAGTGCTTTAATCGCTAGTTCAGTCACACTGAATTTTGATTCCAGGTTCTTACAAAGTTTCACCATTCTTGGCAGTGTTTCTGTTATCTCAACGTGGGATATTTAAAAACAAAGATGATTGAAAGAAAAAGAAAAAGAATAGAGATGAATTTAGCCAGATTGCAAAAAAATAATTATAATTTTTTCTAACTACCAGCGTCTGTGTCGTCACAACAATGTCAACAAACACATTTTGATGAAGTCCTAAATAACATGTCCCAAATAAACTTTTAAAATTTGTCTTAAAATTTCCTCAATATATATATATATATATATATATTATAATTTCACATATATCTACGTTTACAGTAAGACACAGAGTTTCATGGGTTTCCCATTCATCAGGTAATAAAATTTATGAATTGTTCAATACGGTTGTTTATTTATTTTTTTTTTGATATTCTGAGTCATACTGTAAACATGGGTATATTTGTAATTATTAATATATACCTTGTAGCAGTGTTTAGCTACACTAAGCATCTTTTTGTCTAAACCATCGATTAAATAGTTATTTGCTCATCTGTATTTTTACGTAATCGCTCACATATATGGATGATCATATCTCTTTATTTCGATCATTTCTACATTTATATATATCTATACACACACATACATACACACACACACACATATATATATATATATATATATATATATATATATAATTATTTTTTCAATAATATGATTCCAACGCTACATAAGTGTTCTCATGTTTCAAAACAAGAGGCGAAAATTTCAATATAATTATTTGAATTAAATTAAATTACTAAGCTCTGTTCCATTTTCAAGCGAAATTTTTTTTATTGAAGTTTTCGGCTCTTGTTTTGAAACATGAGAACTCTTATGTAGCGTGTTGGAATCATATTTTTAAATAAATAATTAGCACTATTTTTTTTAAAATAATGACAAAAATACTAAAAAACTTTGGATTATTTACCTAACGAGTTCTTACTTATTTTCTATATATTTTTACACACACACACACACACACACACACATATATATATATATATATATATATATATATATATATATATATATATATGAAGAAAGGTGAGATGTTTTAAGAATCTGGATGCAAATTTACCGTGGATCAATTAAATAGTCCAATTTCTGTGCATTTAGGCTTTAGTAAATTACTTTTTTCTTTTAAGTGTGTGTACGCAGAGGCACGTGTGTGTGCGACACGCGAGATAGAAAGAGAGGGCGAGAAAGATAAAGAATTTAATACGACAGATTCGGAGAGTTGAAAGTAAAATTCTTATGGAAACTAAAAGAGAGGAAGGGAAGGACAATAGAACAGAAGGAAGAGAGAGAGAAAGAAGAAAAAAAAGCACATGAAAATTCGACCAAACGAAGCATTGCTCCACCCAAACTATTGAGTATCGCATGAGATAAAGGACGCGACAGGAAGATTGAATTACTTGCCTTAAATGCGATAAGACAGCGATATCTAGCGACAGAATGACGAGTAAACAGTCACCGAAGGTCACGGAATATGTTGGGCTGTAAGGATACGTCAAATAAAACCTGTAATGTCTGGCGAAAAAAAAAAAATCAAGAAATTTGCTAGGAAAACTTCAACTCACTGAGTAACAGATTGATAAACATAGTCTTAGATAAATCAGTAAACAGTGTTTCTTAGCAAAACCAATATTCCTTTGTAATGCCTAAATGTTTAAGTGTCACGTAACACTACAAACGCTACTGTTACTATGCTGACTAGTTTTATCATATCATTGGTGTCCAAACCAATTCACCAACATAACTTTCTCGGTAATGATAACAAAATATAATAATGTAATCAAATATACAATTAAATAAACAATGTAAATATAACAATATTTATATTGTATATATAACTAGATATAATAAAACCAACACTAATAACAACATATTAATATATTAAATATATCATATTTATAAATAAAAATATGGCAGCAGTATTCCATGCAAGGATGAATGGTTTGTAGATTAGAAGGATGGACTCAGGCGAGAAAAAAAACCTTCCAGCAAGACACAGAGAACCAAATTTCCTTGCAGTAGATGAAGCTATAGATTCAATGCTACATTCCTAAGCGAGAAAATAAAACATTATTTTTTTTTTATATTTGACATTATATATATTTACATTTTTTTTATATATTGTTATTATTAAACTTTAATATATATTGTTATTATTGACGTTAAACAATATATTAAAATATAAAAAAAATAAATAAATAGAAAAATATCATATAAAAAATATCATATATAAAAAATATCATAAGATAAATATATATAAAAATATCATATACAAATAAAAATATATCATATATAAATATAATATAATATATATATATATATATATATATATATATATATATATATATATATATAATTATAATATTTTTTGTTTAAAAATATGATTCCTTCGCTACACTAAAGAACTCCGGATTATGCACCGAGCGTGTTTTTTCTATTTTCTGCATACCTGTGCACTTATATACACACACACACACACACACACACACATACATATATATATATATATATATATATATATATATATATATATAACAATAATAATAAAAATGTTTTATAGACTACATTTGTATTGCTCTTTGTGATGGGTTAAAAGCTGGAGAGTTATTCATGTCTGCTTAGCGTGTTTTGAGTAAGCAGACATGTTGATATTATCCAACTTGAAGGTTCGCCTAGGTCGTTGATTCCATCAAACACATTGCGGTACACTGGGATATGTAGCTAGCTATGGCGCCAGTGCTTGGATGACACGGCATAGCTGGGCGGAGGCTCTCCTAGATTTAAATCAACGGCTAGGGCCGAGACTCTTCAAAGACAAAATATTGTTAAACACTGATAAGCACACTGTTTTCTCTTTACGGTTGCATTTCTTAAAACCCGCTCTTCTTTAAGTTTTGCAAAATATTGGAAGAGTTGCGTCAGTCATTTTGTTTTTGTTTATATTATTATAATTATTATCATTATTATTATTATTATTATCATCATTATTATTATTATTATTATTATTATTATTATTTTCTTTGATTTCTGGCGTTTACACATTTCTTTCCGGGTCCTGCCCAGGGACCTAAGGTTACAAAATGCATCATGACAATTTCCACTAACAAAAAAAAAAAAAAAAATTACATAGATAAAGCCCTTCGTAAAGTGTGGGCTGTACTTGTCAGAACAATTTTTTGCATCTCTTTGAGGCATGGACTTCCAGGAATCCCTTCAATTAGTCTACTGCAATCTTTTCCAAACAGTCCTAGGGCTCCAACTACAACAGGGATTGTTGATGTTCCCATATGCCACCTTTTCGAGATTTTATTATTATTATTATTATTATTATTATTATTATTATTATTATTATTATTATTTCCGTCGATTTCTGTTGTATACAGAAACTCCTTCCGGATCCCAACCAGAGACATAAGGTCAGAAATGGCTTCATGGGATTTTCCATTGATCATCCTTGTAAGAATCCCACAAAAAACCTAAGATTGCACACATTTAACATAGATGAAACTCTTCGTAATGTATGAGCTGTAATTTTGAGGACAATTTGCTTATACACTATTTACATTATTCGGACTATTGTCCTCATTTTTGTCGCCATATTTATTACAACGTTTCGGCTGTTGTAAACTCTGTTCTTCTTCAGGTGGTTGAAATGTTGAACTAAACCCTTTATTTCGCTCACTGGGGTTGAATGTTCTAGTTCCATGTGCCATGTTTAATGGATGTCATTTGTCAGTTGTCTCCTGTTAATTCCCCTCTCCAAGTTCTCCACTGCCTTAACCGGGTATTGAACTCACACTCTTTTTTAGTTCGACATTCCACCCACCTGAAGAAGGCCGGAGCGTACAACGGGCGAAACGTTGTAATAAATATGGCGACAAAGATAAGGACAATACTCCGAATAATGTAAATAGTGCACATAATACCTCATCTCAGAAATATAGACAATTTTTTGTATTTGTTTTAAGCATTGTCTATCAGGAATCACTTCAACGAGTCCATTTTCCAATTAATCCGAGTGCTCCGACTACAACTGGAATTATCGATGTCCTAATGTGCCACATTTTTTTAGATTACCCGATCAAGATCTTTGTATTTTGATAGTTTTTTGAAGATCTTCAAAGATGCATTGCAATTTTCAATAAGAAAGCCCATTCTATTTTTGTGGTCTTTGATCACGATGTCTGGGCAATTCAGTTTAATTGTTCCATCTGTGTGTATTGTAAAATCAGATAAAATTGGTACACACCCTGTATTTATAACCAGCATTGGCTAATATTTATACCAATTTCTTACCGTTTCCTTCCCGTAAAAGTTACAGATTTTTCTAGTGCAGATATTGGCCCTCTCTTTCATGCAGTGGGTGCCAATACCGTGCAACCTGATACAAGACGGTCAATTGTTTCTGGATATTTACCTCAGAATGTGCATTTGGTGTCAGCACGATTTTTATGTATGCGTGCTTGGTAATTTCTAGTTAGCAATTTAGTTCTACCATATGGGTATTTACTAGCGCACCTATACGCAACCAGATGTGGCGTAAGGTTGTGATTTTTAAAAATGGGTTTTATCGGCAGTTTCGTAGAAAAATCCCCCCCTCGGCACTTCTCCGTTTGGGCGCCGGGCAATAAACTGGGAGATGTAAAACCAAGGGGGGTGAACCCCTCGGGTTTGGACTCTAAGGAATTCGAGGAAGTCCTAGGTACTATGTCTACCATACAAAAAGCAAATAGCGGCTAAAAATTAACAAAAAAATATTTTCTATAAGACTTAGAATCATCGGACATTAACATGAGAAGTAAATAGACCCAATATTATCGAATTTTAGATAAAATCATTTCACCCCAAGCAAGGCGATAATGCGATTAAATATGGCCAATTGCGGTTGGTAAGGCTCTTTAACGCATAGTTGGCGCGGATGACCGTTGAACCTGAAGAGTCCGTCCGCTTCCTTTTTGTGCTGCTGGGGTTACACTTATCCTCCTTGATTTAGTTGGAGACAATTTAGTTGCCGGCCACTCGACCCCTCAAGTTTGACTTTAGAGTTTTCCCTCTCCTAGACTGGTTGTCATCCAAGGCTATAAAATCTAATCTGCTATTTACCCATAGATGGACGGACAAGTGGTGGATTTACACATTTCCCAATGATTGTAACGTGCTAGACTAGAATTCGAACTTGGTTTTCTATTTCTCCAGCGTGTATCCATAAGTGCAGTAAGTGACTACATCTAGTCAGAAATCAGTAACAAAATGCTGCTGGCAAGTTTTCCAGCTTTATGGAGACATCTTGTAGAGTTAATATTACTGATCAATATGTAAAAAAATTGTATTACATAATTTAGAAAGGAAATTAATGTTTGAACTGCTTGCTGAAGGAGAAAGTAGTATCACTACTTGAGTGGAAATAGGCAATCGATCCGTATATAGGAGCGACTTATCGTGTAGCAGGCGTGTCTACACGCCAGACTTATTCAATTCAGTTATGAGAGAACCAGATTTATTTATGGCCGACATAATCAACGTAAAATATACAGATGAAACGTCGTTGATATCATCCAGAGAAATGTAACTGTATTAGCTATGAGACAAAATAGAAAAGAAAAGTAAGAAGGAGGGACTAAACAGCAATAGTAAAAAGACAAAATTTGTCAGAAAGAAAAAAAGTCGGAAGTCGTAAACTGCGAATTGGAGGTACTAAAATTCAAACAAGTACGAAATTGTTAAAATATGGAAGGCCTTTCAACAGAGGACCGAGAAATGGGATCTAGGCAACGCAAGGCGCATTGGAATTGCAAAATAAACATTCCAAACGGAAACGGTCTATGAAGAGGTCATTCCTAAAAACAAATAAAACAGTGCTGGACTATTATGTAATATCGGTCTTGCTTTGTAGCAGTGTAGTCCTGGGTATGACGATAGACTACATCTGGCAGAAAAATTCACTGATCGGGCGATTAGAGGGACGTCGGGCAGCACTTAACATTTGTTATTCCCAGGTCCGACTTGACCAGATGTGGTAGTACCCGTGGTAGTACCCATTAGGATCCTCACTATGGGTAAATACTGAAAGTCCCCAAGGAAAAACAAAACACCGTGAAAGTATAAAAATACACTATTATAGCCAAAAATACTAGAAATGTAATGACCAACAATACATTTTATAGCAAAATGACCGACTGTACATAATATCTGTAGTTGAAGGCATAATCTTGCGTTCAATATATATATATATATATATATATATATATATATATATATATATATATATAACTGAAGCCATGAAATGGTGTTCAGAATATTTAGATTTCGGCATTAAATAACCCATAAAGATTTATATGCCGTTAAACAAGACGAATCAACCTACCATATGACAGTGAATGCGGAACAATTTTCACAGAGGCGAAGTGAGACCAAAATATTGGTTCTACAGGAGGATACTAAGAATAAATTGAACTAAACATGTGTGTAATTAGGAAGTTTTATGAAAAATGGAAAGTAAAAAGACGCCCCTAGACAAAATAGTAAAGAGATGCGCAAAGAAATGAGTAATATATATTGCAAGAAGATGGAATATACTATACTTTCTTAATTGTAATCAATTCACCCCAATCAAGGAAGTAAAGCCACTAAGGCACAATGGGCTTCTGTCAGAGTATGAAAGAAATAAAGAGAAACATTATTAAGGAGTGGGAACAACAGAGGAGTAATCAGGAAGACGGTAGATTACGACAGACATTGCATTTAAATTTCTGAAGATCAAAGTTTGCTGAATGGAGTCTGTAGTGAATTCAACAAGCAAGAAATGCGACAGAAGAAACTGTTATCATAGAAATTACGGTTACATCTAGTAGACACAATTTTGAATTAATGAGACCTTTCCGCCAATCGAGTACTCCGCGTAAATGCACAAAGGCTAGGCAGTATAGCGATGTGTCCATCCGAACAATTACTATGAAACTATTTATAGAAAAGACAGAGAGAAGCTCCATTACAGCGTTGGAAAAGTGAATGATGACGAAACGCCGATCGGAAACAATAATATTGCTGATTCTTCTTTGGGTTTTATCAAGGATCTCTAAATATACAACAAGCGTAGGGAACTATATGTAGTAGCAATATTTATAGCAATGACGAATGATGGACTTATAAATATGCCAAATATATTCTGCGGAGAAAATTTATCTCAAACGACACAGTGAACCGACTTTCTTAGCAGATGACCTAGCAATGGTTTCAGTACAATCTTTCCACTTCATGCCAACCGGGAATGTTACCCCGAGATGCTGCAACGTGTCATTATGGAGGAGGTTAGCATCAGCCATGCTGATGGTAGGAAGAAAAGGATCGATCAGATGATTAATAGATAGCAGTTTGGTTTTGGAGGCATGAAAGTTAACATGCCAAACCGTCCTCCAGTTAACAACAGATTGATTGTCATCTTTTTTTAGATCAGTTGCCAATTTGACCATATCGAACTGATATCACCGGAATGGTCTTTCATAAAATAAAGAACAGAAGGATAGAGTCCTGGTGGGAAATAACTACACTACTAGAAATATGTCTAGAAGAGTGGACGTTCTGGATAATATTGTAAGCAAGAGGAACAACCCAAAATACGAGCTACAAATTGTAGATGGAAAAGATTGAATAGCATAGAGTCTGAAGTGATTTCCACAAGCAAGAAATGCGATAGAAGAAACTGTTATCATAGAACTTACGGTTAGATCTAGTAGACACAACTTTGAATCTAAGTCGCTCTTCAAAATAATTGTTCTTGGGTTGAAGAGGAGTCCGGAATTTGCGTGAATCTTGGTCAGCTATCTGCGAGGCGGCTTCAACTGGAGACTGACTCTTCGCTGCAACTCCAACTCAAACTGAAATTGGAACTGGAACTGATTTCTGCTCGTTGTGGCTTCGTTTATATGGACGCCGACCAAAACCGGGGTGGGTCTGTCGGCGTCGGGGGTTCCTCGATAATTCTAAATACATATCCACCTCTTTTATTTCTGGTTAGGGATTTTCCACTCTTTTACATTTTTGGGAACCTTTCCTCACTCCCACCTTCTCACTATACTTCAGAGGGCGTGAACTTCCCTCCCCACTTCTTCGTAGCAGCTTCTCATACCTACACTCTGGATAGGCGGCGACCACCTCCTTCGTGCGTCACGTGATTACCACTTGACCATTGATGTCTTAGTCTGGCGTGGACGAATCCGCGGCTTTGTTTGAGGGAAAAACATATCTTGCTTAACTAAAAAAAATTATCCCTTCTTTTCCTTTTCTTCCTCTTAATCGCCGTTATCATTTCTCTAGCCGCAAACGGGACAATATGAACAATGGCGGTCATAACTCTTGTTCTACACGTGGTTTTCGTCAGGTATTTTATCGCTAATTATCCGAATGGGTGGTCTTCTTAACACGGCAAACGTCGCCCCGAAAAGACATTTCTAAATTCCCATTCATTTCCCTTCGGTACATATTTCTGATAATGTGGCACCATGCATGATTGGAAAACTGAAAGGAGATATTCATAAATATATGATTTATTTTTTTCGGTTTGTTAACCATTTGATAGTTATTTAGAGATGAAAAATATTTCGGAGTTGAGAATAATTCTCTAATTGCGTTCGGGCGATCTGGGAGAAAGAAAGAAAGGAAAAGGGAGAGAAAAAGAAAGAAAAAAATATAATACGCAAACCAGGTCATGAGCGAACCCACACAATCTCGACTGGCACATATCAGATGTCAAAAATATTAGGTCAAGCCCATGACCTACTTCGGTGTCCACGGAAAATGGAAGTTGTTATCAATTTGGCTGAAGAAATAAAATTTTAGGGACAATGAAAAAAAAAATATTGATAAGTAACAAATGAAAAGGATGCCATCGAGATGATAGGTAACAGATGGGGAAGTGTATCTAAGGATATGAAAACAAAGCATTAATACAAGAACCCAGACAATTTCTAGAGTTGAAAAAAAAAACCACCCAAGGTGATGTCGCTTTTTTGAGATAATTAAGATTTTTGTTAACAAGCTCCGAGCGAAAGAAAAAGGTGAAATATTTGTATTAGCTCGCGAGAACCCCACGTAGTCTAAGAAATTCCTTTCTTAGATCGTATCCAATTAGCGGTAGGCTGTTTGACAGATACTACGTGTAAAAGGAACCGATAGCGTCATTCGGTCACGTACGAAAAGGACAATTTAAATTTTGTTTTTTTAAGCAAGGTGTTTCTTCCCCCAGAACAAAGCCACGGATTGTCCACGCCCGATTAGAGACGTCACGAAGGAAGGAGGAAAGATACCGACCAGAGTCTCATTGGCCGAGGGCGGTCACGTGATGTGCGAGGGAGGAGGAAAGATGCCCGACCAGGACCCCATTGGTCGAGAGCGGTCACCTGACATACGAGGGACCAAGGGAAGCGGGTATACGCCTCCCCCCAGAGGCACAGTAAGGAAGTAGGAGTGAAAGTAAGTTACCGATAATGGAAAATCCCTAATCAGAAATTATACGTCTTTAGAATTATCAAGAAAACCCTGGCGCCGACAGACCCACCCCAGTTTTTTGCCTCAATAAAAGCAGGACCCCAATCGACAGAAATGAGTTGGAGTTGCGCCTCGGACGAAGTTGGAGTTGGAGTTGCAGCGCGGACGGCGGGCCCTGTTCATTAGTCCCCTTTGCGGCAAGAGAAGTCGAAGTGAAGCAGCCCGTTTGGCCTAAGTGGAGAAGTTGGAACCAAACCAAGCCTAAGAAGAGAAATTCGTCCAACCCAAGCCGAAGTGAATAAGCTCGTCCAACCCAAGCCGAAGTGAATAAGCTCGTCCAACCGAAGCCGAAGAGAAGAAGTTAATTCGCGCACTGACGGCGAGGGAAATCAGCCGTGAACGACAGGTAGAGATCAGCGCCCAGTGTTGAAACCAAACCACACCCCGAAATGCAAATTTCTAGAGAGCAGGCAACTCGAAGCCTTAAAGTTGTATGGTAGAAGCTTGGTGCCACAGTCCACAAAGCGGGTCGGGAGGTAGGAATAATCTTGTGTAACGAACATTTAGATATAAAAAAGTTGTTACCTTTTTTCTTCAATAATTTTTGACCTCGTGAGTTTTTCTTTTTTCTTGTGTGTTATCACCCCCGTTGGACTCAGCTTGCATACGGCCCCAATCCTGTTTGATCCCGTCTGTCTAAGATCTAATCACAACGTGGGTAGGCAGACCGGAGATCAGTGCAGTTACCCTAGTAACCAGGCGTTGGAAGCGAGTTGGGAACGACGAGGCTGATATTCATCTAACCAAAGGGTTAGAACGTCACACTTGGAGCAGCGAGGAGCGAACAGCTGACGCCGCGGCAAAGACGTCACAACTGGTGTCGTGACCATAGGATCAGAACCCTGGACCACGTCACGTCACAGTTGGCGCCGCGAACGAGATCGAACAACACAGTCGACGCTGCGACCAGGGGGGACGACGTCACAATAACATAATTTTATTATCGCAGGCCATGGATGTTCCATCGAAAGAATTCGGTCAATGGACAGTCGTGTGTGTGGCTTTGATACAATTAATTTTTCCTATCTATCCAAAGTCCTTTTAGTTGCCTGTTTTTCGTCACTTATCGAAATAACATTTTCATTTGAATTTTTCTTTGGCCAGTCGGCCTGTAGTTGATAATAAGATGCCTTCCCGTACCAATAATTTGTTTTCATATCCTTAGATAACACAGCCGTCGCCAAAACATATCTGATTCTTTCTTTCTTTCCCTTTCTTTTTACTCAGAATTTCCCTGCCATTGTAATGACACCCTTTCGCCATTTGTTACTTATCAAAATATCCCTTATCCATTGTCTCTTAGCCGTGTGTGTGTTCTGCTTATCATCCACGATTCGGTCCTTAGCCTCTCCTTTCTTCTTTTCTTTCTTTTCTTTTTCTGCCTCGTTAAATGGTGCCACACATGACTGACGAAGCAGATTTTTTCCCGCAGTAGGTGGCCATTACTTTATGCGGTAGATCATCAAATGCTATAGAACCCGGTCTGTTCTGTCCTGCTATTTACCCATAGCCGGCGTGAGAAGAAGAGGATTCATACTCTTCCCAAGCTTATTAGCACGGAGGTGAATGTAATGGGTTCGACTGGAATTCGAACTCGGCTCTCCGATTTCCAAATCCGAGCTGAGATAAGACACACAATCATTAAAACATGTCTTGATAGAAGCTAGGAACTATATCGTGTAAAAGTTCCAACAATTAAATAAACTGTACCAAATTTCCTGGCTTTTCTGAGAGGCACCCTGTATATTGCAAGTGCTTCAACAGACGAAGAATTGGAAGATCCATTGGAATTACGAAAGTGAAGTATCTATCATGCTATATATCAGTGAATGTTGGACAATTTCTTACCAGATGATGAAAAAATTTAAATTAACAGACATGTAGTTCTAGAGAAAAAATACTGAGAATACCATTGACGGAGCATATGAGCAACGATAAAGTTATAATAAAAATGGAAACAAATGTTATACTTAGAATCAGAAATATACAGTTAAAATCTATGGGGAATACAATGAGAAAAGAAGGCTTAGAAAATTTGACACCAAAGAGGTAGAGAAAAAATCGAGTAACCGACTTAAAGAAAAAAACACTTGTTTAAATGGATATCAGAACATGGACTTGAAGGAAAATTTAAAAAAAATCAAAAAACACCGACATTGCTTAGTGATACAAAGGATAAGAAATGGTGGAGAGCTATGACCGTTCAGGCCCTGAATCTACGTGAATTTATCTTTGGAATTTCTGCGGAAAGTTGGTACATTTGAAATCCGGTTGTTTTGCTTAACTGTCTAATTACAGTAATACAATTGGAAATGGTATAAACGCATTTTCCACAATTTTTCATCACTAAAAGGTCTTATTATTGGTATGCCACGATAGTTGATGGAGAAAGAGTTGATTTGTAGGCAGCAAGGAAAATTTCTTTCTCTCTTATCTACATTATCAACACAGGTTTTCTTATTCTATATATCCTGTTCCTTTTCAGATCTAAGCGACCATGGCTTCACAGAAATTCCATCCCTTCGTAGTAACATTTTTTTTCAATATCTCTCCCCCTCCAATTCTGAAATTCGTTCTCACCAGCCTTTTAGTTACTCACTGCTTTTTCTACCCCTCTTGCTTACAATGTGCTCTCTGAGTGTCAAATTCTCCGAACTTTCTTTCTTTATTATTATTATTATTATTATTAGACTTTATGATTTAAATCGTACTAATAGATTTTTCGCAAGATCTCATCATCTTACAGTTGAAATGGCTAGATGTGTCAAGTATCGACCATCATAAAGACTGAAAAATAAAATTGACAAAGATTATTGTTTAAGGTTGACGGACACGCATGTCTTAATTAGTTTTATTTTATTTTATTTTTTTTTACGAATTGGTCAAACCCAAACTTAAACAAAAAACATTGTTTTCAATCGTTATGAGTCTATCGATTGAATAAAATTTTATTATAAATAATTGTCTTGTAAATGGAATTTTTACAGCATTCTGAAAGTAAAAATAAAGAAAAAAGTGTGCAAGACAATAAAAAACACTACCTGCAAAAAAAAAGTGAAGTTTTGATGAAATCGGTTGACAAATGTAGGAAATCCGATCCCATATATAAACACACACACACACACACACACACACACACACACACACACACACACACACACACACGCACGAACACGCACACACAACTAACTTGGGTTTTATAATAAGTAAAACTCGATAACTCGATATTAATAAGTATAAATCGATATGAGTTGTCCCCCTTCCATTAATGCCTCTTAATCGTGTTTTCAAATTGATTTCGTGCAAAAACGAATGCGTTTTTTCCAATTTTTGGCACTGTCAGAACGACTGCAAGGTAATTTTACGTAGTCCTGTGAAGTTTTCTTGAAATCGGTTGAAAAATGTAGGAAATCCGATCCAATATATAAACGTACAGACACACACAATCTGCGTTTTATAATAAGTAAGATTTATTTTTGGGATGCATATTATGCGGCATTAGCATTCTGTGTCACTTTTTCCGTCATCTTTTATCCGATTTCCAGTTTTTCAATCTCCTGTAATTGTTTGTTTTTGATATGTCCAATTCGTAGTTGGTATCTGGGGCTTTTTTGACTTTCTGACACCCATACATTCTATTTTCTTTCAATTGATGTATCGTCTTTTGCCTCGCTTTCATTTAATACCGTGTCGAGGAAGTCTTGAAACATATTTTTGTATCAGCTTGGTTGTTTCTTTTATGTACCGTGTCTCTTCAGAACGTAGGTGATCATGGCCCTCCACCTCTTCCTGTCCCTTGTAACTCTTAAGAAATTTTGTCTCCTTTGTTGTTACTCCCAACCTTTTTTCGACACACACATGCTCAAGAACATTATGTATATCACGCTTTCCCCTGTTCCTCTTTCCATCTACTCGTTCTGTGAGTATCAGATTTTCCAAGCCGTCTTTTCTCATTATGTATCCCTGAAATTTCAGCTGCCTCTACCTGATGTTAAGTATAAGTTTCCTCTTTGTCTCCATTCTCTCCAAAACCGTGTCGTCGTTCACATGTTCGGTCCATGGTATCCTTAACATCCTTCTGTAGAACCATATTTCTGTTCCTTGGAGTCTCTTCTTCATGTTTGAGAAGATTCTACAGCATTCACTGCAATACAGGAGCACAGATATCACGTAGCAGTTCAGTACTGGTATCAAATCAAAAACCTTGGTAATAATTTTTTTGAGTAAATTATGGCGATCAAAATCCTGATCCAGCTGTAACAATTATTCAATAGATATTTGCAAATATTAAACAAAAAAAAAAAAAAAAAAAGATGCAAGCGAGCTGGTTTTGAAATTTGAATTTCAAAATGCAATCAATATCACCATTTTGGGCTATATGGATAAATCTTCTTCCCTGAATGTCCTTTTCATGAGTCACAGAAAAAAATCACGCTGAAAATAAAGTCAATATCAGTCCTTCTACGCGGCAGTAAATGATGGACAATCTCCTCACAGGTGACGAAGAGACTCGGAACAACAGAAATGGGGTTCTACCGAAGGATGCTGGGGATAGGATCGGACGAACATGTCAGCAACGGCAAGTTTGAGAGAAAATAGAGACAAAAAGAAAACTTTTACTTAAATTTAGGAAGAGACAGTTGGAATTTCTAAGGCGCATAATGAGGAAAGAGGGTTTGGAAAATTAGATACTCACAAGAGAGATTGAACGTAAGAGGAACAAAGGAAAGAAACGCATAAACTACTGAATTTGAGTGAATGGAAGGGAGAACAATGTTTAGGAGAAATAACAAAACGACACAATTTATTAAGAGCTCAAATGGAAAGGAAATTGTGGAGAGCCATGATCAGCTACATCTTGAAGGGACAAGGACGCATGGATTGTTGGCATATCAACCTCTAATGCCGAATTCTAAATATTTTGAATGTAATTTTATGCGTTTGACTACAGATATATATGTTTTTTAAGCTTTTCATCCCAAACAAGGTGGGAAGCCACTAGGATGCAGGGGGTTGCAGAAGATTTGGAGCAAGATCAGATAGGAGTGATAGAGGAAAGGATGAGGAGAAGGATAGTGGATAGATCAAGGCAACTGGAGATGTCGATTGACATTACATTTGAATAGTTGGAGATCATAGCTCTCAGGGAAACTGGAATTGGAAAGGGAGTTCCACAGGCGAGAGGTGCGAGACATGAAACTATTAGAGTAGAAGAGACGGCTACATTTAGGAGTTTCGACAGTGAAGGGGTGAGAGCGGGATGCCAGCCTCGTAGGGCGCTTGAACTCATGAAGTCTGGGAACCAGCGAATGCAGCTCCTCGGAGAAATTATCATGAAAGTATTTGTAAAAAAGACAGAGAGGCAACGGCGCGTCTGTGTGAGAGCGACTGTAGACGAGATGCCAGAACAAGGCCAATTATATTGCATATCCGCCTCTGGATCTTATCAAGAACCCCGAGACAAACAGAAGGGACTCCAGACCATATATGTCAGCAATACTCCATGCAAGGGTGAATTGTTGAATTGTAGATCTGGAGGATCGATTCCGGGGAGAAAAAATTCTTGGCGCGGCACAGGGAGCCAACTTTCCTTGCGATACATTTTGAGTAAAGGTATTTTTTTTAGATATATAGTTTTTAGATCGTAAAATCCATTGATAATAATTTCTATATAAAATATTATTTTTTTTCTTTTAGTGTTTCATTGATTATCATTTTGCTATAAAAATGTATTTTTGCTCAATTTATTATAAAAAAAATATACTGTTGATATTGGTCTGAGAGTTGACTATTTGCCCTTAGCTGGGACACTAACAGTTGTTACAACTTCCGGTCAGGGTGAAGCTGAGAACAACAAAAGTTAACGGGTAGCTCCACGACTCTCAAAATATCCACTCTCTCGATCAGAGACCTTGCTGCTGGATGTAATTTATCGTCAGACACGAGACGAACGGCGTAGAGACAAAGATCAGCAGTTCGTCGAAAAGGTTAACATTATTTAATTTGAAGTGATGTCCTTATTCGAATTCTACATTTCCATTTACAGACTAAGAAAGGCTGCAAATGGATTTAACGATGCTAATTTTGTCTTCAGTTTGAAATCACCCGCTGCTTGTTGCTCGAGTATTTTATTGCTCCAAGCTTGTTATACTGTTCACATGGCGAGATTGAATTTGTTATATTTTTAAATAAGTTGAAATTTTATGAAAAGATAATATAAAATGAATTAAGAACTTGACTTTCTTATTTTGGTTTTATTTTTTCATGCCTTGAAGTGAGAAAGTAATCGTTTTACAAGAAGGGAACCACATACGTTGTATCTTGTTATAAGAATGTTCAAATTGATAAAATTTATGCTTAATCTTATTTTGGACGTAAGTCAATTAATTTTTTATGCTTATGTCTGTATTGTACTTACATTTCTCTCTTTTTCCTCCTGTCTTTATCTATCTATCTATCTATCTATCTATCTATCTATTATATGTTAATAAAATCGGTATTTTCCCAAGTCCTTCCCACAAGGTGGGATGTGGCACAAGGCCGTTTTTTTTATGTGGGTTTTTTCGAGCACGTAAGTTCCGGCCAAAATTTCCCCGTGTACTCCGTGATAACGTCATCGGGTTTGTATATCTCTCCAGTCTCGTCTGGTTTCCTCACCGCCCGGGGTGAGAAAGGTCAAGAAGCGTATATCAAACACAGAGATTTGATACACCTCTGGCAAAACTATATGTTAATGTACTCCATTTAAATGACACGTACAATTAATAGGTAGGATGATATATCCGTCATTACAATTGGTCCCCAAAAATGAAAGTGACTTATGATTCAGCCGAATCTATCTATCTATCTATCTATCTATCTATCTATCTATCTATCTATCTATCTATCGTAGTATGTAGATTTATGACTATGTCAGCCCTATATGTTAGTGCACTCCATTTAACTTCCACATACGATTAGTAGTTAGGATATTTCGTCATCACAATTGGTCCCCCAAAATGGAAATTACTTATAAATCAACCTAATCAGTCAGTAAATCTATCTATCTATCTATCTATCTATCTATCTCAGTCTGTAGATTTATGACTAAGTCATCCCTATATGTTAGTGCACTCCATTTAACTGCTACATACGATTAGTAGTTAGGATGATACATTCGCCATTACAATTGGTTCCCAAAAATGGTAACTATTTTTTACTTAATCTATCTATCTATTTATCTATCTATCTATCTATCTATCTATCTATCTATCTATCTATCTAGCATAGTTCATTATCTTGAATGTTTCATTGTCTATTGATCTAGCATATTTCATTATCTATCTATCTATCTATCTATCTATCTGTCTGTCTCTTTCTAAACATGTCTTTATATTTAAAACTATCTGTCTCATGCTATGTCTTTATATTTAAAAACATCTATCTATCTATCTATCTATCTATCTTGATCTCTCTATTTCTCTCCCACTATCGTCTTTTTATTCTCTCATGTCATATCTCCCTTCGACTCTTTTTTTCTTTCCAAACTTTCTCTCTTTCTCTCCTTCTCTCTTTCGCTCTCTTTCCTAATTTGTTTGTTTTCAGTACCTTTCTTTTATCTCCCTCTCTCTTCCATTCTCTTTCATACTCTTATTCTTTCAATCTTTCTTTCTCATTCATTCCTTATATCTTACTCCCTCACATCTGTGTCTCGCTGAATATCGCTTTTTTCCATAGACTTTCTCATTCTTCCTCATTCCCATAATTCCCTTTTTTTTCTCTCTCACATATGTTTCATTTTATTTTCTTCCTCTCTTTTCCTTGCTCTTTTCAATGTCGTGTTTACGATGGGGAGTGTTAAAAGTCCTCTGGTCACATGCGAGGTCTGTTCAAAAACTGTTTCTATGGTAACAGACCAAAGTACGAAGAGTAAAGTCACTAGACACCGATTGAGCTTCAATTCGTGCATACACACAAACTGATAAAGTGTTTACCTCCCTTGTTTATAGCAGAGCTTGATAAGAAAGTGTGTAGAGTGTGGTCGTCTCCCCACATCACAGAGATTCATTCAGTAACATTAGCTTACGCAGCGCTTTTTGGTAAAACGCAATATTCTCCAGGTTCGACAAACAACTATATTCCCTAGATATCAACCCTTACATCTATTTCCTCTCCAAAACTCCGCTTAAAAGGAACAAGATTTCAAGACGTCGAATCAAGTCATGAGAATGCAACGGGGCAGCTGCTTGCTATCTCAAACAAGTATTTCAAGGAATGCTTCCATCAATGGAATCGACGCTGGATAGTATATAAAGGGGATGGCCTGAAAGGGGATTAGATGTCGAATTGATGCAATATTTTTTATAGCTTCAGTCCCGATATTTTTTGTCATACATCGTACAGCCAATATGTTATGGGACCTAACCCATAATAACCTAATGGACTATTCCATACGTAATAAATACTGCGCCTCTCGAGAGGAAGCAGGGAAATCAGTCCGACGTCGGGCGACCGGCTGACAGGCTGATCGGTTTGAATTCTCTGCCTTCGGGCGGGGAGGATCCCGAACGAGGCTACGCCGAAGGGCGGAGTTTCTTTCGGGGAGGTAAACCGACCCTGAACCCGTTTATACGGGTTCAAAGGGCATATTTTTGTCCGAGACCACGGGCTCGGAGATCCCACGTTAAACCGGCCTTGTGCCACATTATGCCCTCGTGAGGGGGGGGGGTGACTAAATACCGTTCACTCTGAAGTCGGCCGACCGGCTGATCGGTTGAACTCTCTGCCTTCAGAAGGGGAGGAACCCGATCGAGGCTCCGCCGAAGTGCGGAGTCTGTTTCGGAGAGGTAAACCGACCCTGAACCCGTTTATACGGGTTCAAAGGGCATATTTTTGGCAGAGCCCACGGGCTCGGAGATCCCACGTTAAACCGGCCTTGTGCCACATGATGCCCTCGTGGGGGGGACTAAATACTGTTCCGTCTGAAGTCTAGAGTTCAGTCTGAAGTCTGGAGTGAATCCGTCAGGAGTATGTCAGTCAGTCGAGTCAGAGGCAGTCCAAAACAGAGTCGCGTTGAGACAATTACTACTAAACCTGATTGTTCGTACTAACACTTTCTACTTCTCTGTA
>CAHIKZ030004770.1:1677500-1700000 GCA_903632075.3 Acanthosepion pharaonis | reverse complement strand
CATAATTCCAGTTGCCAACATGAATTGGATGGTCGAGTATAAGAACAACGAATCTGTAACTGCAATACAAAGAGTGTGGGTCCGAGCAGATGATTTGAACCCATGCTTATCTATATAGCTATATATCTGATCTCGACCTGATCCGCCCTCCCCCTCTCTCTCTCTCTCTCTCTCTCTCTCTCTCTCTCTGTTTATATTCACCTGTGTATATGTTATTTACTTTCAGTTTCTATAACAATTAATCAGCAATTATAATTTTTCTTTCATATTGCATGCTCAAGCATTCTTGAAAAAATTCCAGTGTAAATAAATTATCTATCTTACTTTCTTTACTTCTATCTACCTCTGCCATTATCATAAAATCTTTCTCCCTCTCAATATATATATATATATATATATTATAAAATAATGACGTAATAATGTCGTTTTTGACGTTAAAAAATACGTCAAAAACGACATTATTACGTCCTTATTTTTGCACCAACGTTTATATATATATATATATATATATATATATATATATATATATATATATATATATATATATATATATATATATATATATAATCTTAAGCAAACACTAATCAACAACGGCTTCCCTAACCACCTCTTATAGATTATTAGACTATATCTCCCCAAAGTAAGTAATGACGATAGTGAACACACAGACAAAAATCACATTTATTACAAAAACCAAATGCATATTAATTACAAACAAGACGAATCTTCTCTATGGCATATTATAAAGAAATATAGTACTCCAATTGACCCGAAAAACAACTCAAATTAATTATCTATTATAAAAAATTTAAGACTGCCAATCTTATCCTCAGAAATAACAATACACCAGCTAAGTCAAAATTACAAAGAACGAATATTATCTATGTGTTCAAATGCCCCTTAAGGAACTGTGTTCCTGATCAAATCGGAATCATAATTAATTACATCGGTTACACAACCACATGCTTATCCAGACATCTTACTTTACACCTATCTGATCACCGCTCCATTAGAACCCATTTAAACACACACACACGGATTTACTAGACTCCATTAAAAACATACTAGTAGAAAACACAAATATATTAACTCCATCCACCTGCAAAAAAAAAAAAGACTGAAAATAATGGAAGCTTTAATAATAAAAAAGAAAAAGCCAACTCTTAACAATATTAATTACGAACAAAGCCACAATGTGCTAACCGTATTCGGAAATTAAAAACATCCCTACCACACACTAAGACATACACAGAACTCACACACTCAATTAAGCTGAAGAATCGAATCATCCTTGATAAAGACTAAAGGTATAGCCGAAAGCGCTCAGAATTATAAAACATTTGGACAGTTCTTACACACCGTTTGTCCAGAAAAGAAAGCTCTTGTTCGAACACAAGAAAAATTAAATAAAAAGCTTAACCGTAGTACCTTGTCTGTCGTTTTAAATGAAACATGCATATATATATATATATATATATATATATATATATATATATATATAGCCATTTTTATAATTTTAGCAAACGTCTAAATATATTTGATCATTTGATATCTTATCTTGTCTGTCTCTGTTTTTGCTTATCTTCGTCATTTTGTTTTTATCCAACAATCTGTCTCCTTACATGACAATCATGAGTCATATCAGTTTATAGACGATTAATCGTTCTGAGTTTGAATTGGAACAGAAAAAGAAAACTTACATAAAATGCATTCATTTTTATATATGTCTATCCATTGTCTCTTTCTGTTCTCGCTGTTCTCTCAGTTTCCAAGTATATGCGTATCTACTAGGTCAATATAAACACGAAGTCGAGTGTAATTAGACCATGAAAACCGGGTTCGTATCTTCCTACGGACGATTGATCTCGAAAGGTGATTCTCTGATTTATCGGCGTGGAAAGGTAAATTCAGCGAGCGGCACCGTTGATATAAGCCTTGTGTGCGCAATTGGGTTGACGGTACTGTTCAGAAGCCGTCGATGTTTGTGCAGGTATGGAAATCACCAATGGTATGAGTGCTCTAGCCCAGTTCAAAAAATTGCTCACGCCAGGTTATGTTCTTCCTTGCAGAAACATTAAATGAGATCTGCCAAGAATAGTTGCAATATAAGCAACAGAGATGGCGCTTATAGGGTTTGGCAAGCTGCCCTGGCTGACGACTGTGTTGGGAAACTAGGAGTAGCCGACCATTCACTCATTTTGTGATTTACAAAGACTAATTTAAATGAAACTTGAGACAGCAAGTTAAGAACACTATGTGAGGATCAAACTCACTTTTTCTTTTATGTGTCATGTTCTTTCTTATAAGTATTTTTTGTTATTTCTTCCAAAACCTGTTCTACCATTTATTTACCCAAGTTCATCAAATATGTTACACGCTGTTTTTTTCTGGCCTTCTTTACCTCAGTCTGTCCTGTGAGAATCAAATTTTTCAAGCCCTCTTTCCTCAATACGCGATCCTGTTCCTAAATGTTAAGTATAAGTTTCCTTTTTGTTACCATGCTCTCCAAATCCTCGTCGTTGTACACAGGTTCGGTCCAAGGTATCATCTTTCTGTAGAACCATATTTCTGTTGCTTCAAGTCTCTTCTTCATCTTTGAGGAGATTGTCCAGTACTTGTTGCTTCTTAGATTAACTGAGAGACGATATGAATCAAACTGAAATACAGTTTGAGGTTGACCTACTTAGCAATTTACTTATGTCGAGAAAATGCCAAAATGGAATTCAGGCGAACGTTCACAAAAGTTTTGAGCTCATAAAGCATGTAAACCGAATTCGGAAAAAAAATACTGTCTCCATTCCACTTTTAGTGTGTGTGTGTGTGTGGGGGTTCAAAAGCAATGCAAGTTTTCAGAAAAGACGATATCATCACATCACTATCTATCTATCTATATATCTATCTCTTTATCTATATAGTTAAACCTAGAGAGCTAGACAAACCTACCAAGGTTTCACCTAAGGTCAAAATAAGAAGAGGAATCATATATATATATATATATATATATATAGTTAAACCTAGAGAGCCAGACAAACCTACCAAGGTTTCATCTAAGCCGATCCTCAGGGAAGGCTGGCTCCCTGACGATCCGCTTAGGTAAAACCTTGGTAGGTTTGTCTGGCTCTCTAGGTTTAACTCTCTCTCTCTCTCTCTCTATATATATATATATATATATATATATATATATATATATATATATATATATATATGATTCCTCTTCTTATTGTGAGCACTTTATTTAGTTATTTTGTGTACTCGCTTCGGGGATTTTATCTTTGGGCCTTGGACTCGTATGATGGGCGATTATTTTCGGCTAACGTACATGTTCTTGGTTTTTTCATTTTTTATACCTTTTTTCCCTTTGGTATTGGTTTGATTATTTGCAAATCAATACACCGAAGGTTTTCCGAACGAGTATAGTTTCTTATACTTATAAGGTTTCTATTAATAATATCTATCTATCTATCTATATATATATATATATATTGCCATACAGGAAGACAAAGAAAAAGTTTACCATTCATCCAGGCATTGTATATTTATTTCATATGGTGCTTTTGCTATGTATATAGGTAAACATACAAGTTTAAAGAAAGGAGCACTCTGTGAGTACCGAACTTGCTACTTCGCCATAATTAATCTAGCGAAATAAGCTTGTTAAAACACGGAAACTGCAATAGATTCTGTTGTTTTTATAAGGGTGGGCAGTAGGAAAAGAATAAAAAGAAGGAAAGGCTAATCAACATAAGTAGAAAGAAAGTCTTTAAAAAAAAGGAAGAGAAATCATTGGCGAAACAAAATGAAGAGAGAGATGAAAAGCAAATAGAATGAAAACTTACAACTGAAATGAAAAGTTCTCAAATCTAGGAAACTACTAACAAAAATAAAAATAAAAAACAACAACATAGAATTCATACACTAAAATGCTAACTGATAGCAAAACGTAGTATGTTCTTTACCCAACCTGACATTGTTTACTGACGAAATAAAAAAGAACTAGACAAAAACAAAGAAAAGAAGAATGAAGGAAAAGAAAATGAACAGATCGAAAGATGGCTGCCCCCGCTCCCGCCAAAAAAAAAGCAAAAAGGAAGTTTGGAAAATGGCCGCCGGAAGACAGCGCAAAAATTTCAAAGTCAAATCTTTCAAAGAATTGATTAAAGTTTTACAAGAGAAGCCGTAAATATTCTCAAACGACAAGAAAATAAGACTTTTAAAAGTTAGTTTTGAAAATAAAAAATTACATATGCCTCCATATACGCACACAAATGCATATGTATGCATATGCAAACATATATACCGGGTGTAACAGCAAAATTGTCTGAATCGTGTAACAGCATAATTGTCCACCACACAAAATGTTTAATATCTAGAAAATCACTGAACCAATTGAGTTTCCTTTTTCCAGGTTTTCAGATAAGACGTTTAGCCATCTTGACATCATTCGTCTTAAGAATCACTACAAACCCTTTGAGTTATTCTGCTAGAAAGAGAGCAGGCTAAAATCGTTTTGTGTCAGCCACTCTGAGAAATAGTGAGAGAAAAAAAAACATTCAGCTCTTCAGTAAATTTTACTAACATTCATTCCGTCTTCCGTCTTCAATGTCCATTCGAGAACCATCAAGAGAACGGTGAGTAGGTTTAAAAAAGAGGGAACAGTAGAGAGATAATCTGGAGCAGGAGGTCACAATAAGAAGAGTGATCATCACTTCAACATAGTTAAAGGGATCAATTAGAAAAGATCCAACTCAATCCCTAAGACGTTTGGCACGTGAGAGAGGAATTTTAGCAATGATAGTTCAAAAAACAATGAAAAGAAACTTGAAAATGCAATCGCACCTTAAACTTGTGATACATCTTGTTACTCCAGGATAGAATGTAAGAAAGTTAGAAAGGATTTTCAGCGATGACAGTCAAAACAGTAATTAAAAGAGAGTTGAAAATTAAATCGTACGTAAAACCTGTGGGCACTTCGTTACTCCAACAAAGAAAGTTAGAAGATTATAGAGGGCGAAGATAGTCTTGAATAAGTTGGAAAATGATCCCGAATAACATATATATATATATATATATATATATATATATATATATATATATATATATATATATATATATATATATATATATATATATTTATGTTTAACGTTCTTTTTATAGATACAAGTATTTAAGTAAATGCTCTGTTTATAATAAACAGTATTAAATAACATTTACCGACCTGAATGTCCGAGAAATTTTCATAGAAAATATTCGTCCTCTGACAAGATTCGAACCTGCGGTTGGCATGGTCGAATTTACTGCTTATAAACTTCAATCTTCCATGATTCTCGTACATTCATAACCGAACGATCCTTTGTGGCCGAGAGGTTCATCACGTCAGCGTAAATGACGGTTCCGTGTAGGATGCAGGTTCGAATCCTGTCAAAGGTCGTATATTTTCTAAGAAAATTTCTCGGACATTCAGGCCGGTAAATGTTATTTAATACTGTTTATTATAAACAGAGCATTTACTTAAATACTTGTATCTATAAAAAAGAACGTTAAAAATAAAAATGTCTTTAATACATAAATTGCCGGACTTTGCCCATTTCTTTATATATATATATATATGAACTTTATATCAATCCTTCATGAGCTTCCGATCCTTAGCTGTGATTAATTAATGATGAACATGTCCTTCTCCTTTATGATTGATTTCATCACGATTATTCTTTTAAGCTTAGAGAGTAAATATACATTTTTATTATTCAAAGTAGAGTCCAATAATGTCATAAAAACCTCGGAGAACACCAGTAAGATATCTTTCTAAGATACTGCAGTTCAAAGCTTAATCTAACAACAGGACAATTTTGCTGTTACACTCAGAATATATATATATATATATATTCACATAATAATTCATCGACTATAGAACAATAATAATCAACAGAATACAGAAAGCACTGGACGGCCGTTTCGTCATTTTTAGAACTCATCAGCAGTGCGCATACACGACAGAGAATCGAACCCAGACCGTGGTATGGCGCTTGCGTTGAATCGTATTAAAAATATTTCTTTACTGCAATGTTGGGTCAGTCATTTTTGAGTATTACATTTTTTAAAATATATTTAGCGTGTAGAATCAAAAGTATATATATATATATATATATATATATATATATATATATATATATATATATATATATATATATATATAATATTACTTTATATTTGTGAATATTAATCTTTTTTGTATTAAGCTTTAAGAGAGATTACTGGTTCTTTTTTTTTTTAAAAACAGCACAATTTACATTAAATTTAATCTGGATAAACGTATTTCAACAGATATTCATTTTTTATGCCTACATGTAATACATGTATATATATATATATATATATATATATATATATATATATATATATATATATATATATATATATATATATATATATATATATATATATATATATATATATATATATGGACAAAGTCTGACAATTTATTTATTAAAGACATTTTTATGTTTAACGTTCTTTTATAGTTACAAGTATTTAAGTAAATGCTCTGTTTATGATAAACAGTATTAGATAACATTTGTGGCCGAGCGGGTCAAGGCACGTCAGCGTAAATGACGGTTCCGTGTAGGATGCAGGTTCGAATCCTGTCAAAGGTCGTATATCTTCTATGAAAATTTCGCAGACATTCAGGCCGGTAAATGTTATTTAATACTGTTTATTATAAACAGAGCATTTACTTGAATACTTGTATCTATAAAAAGAACGTTAAACATAAAAATGTCTTTAATATATATATATATTATATATATATATATATATACACGTATGTGTGTTTATAGGCGTAAAATAGTGACAATAAAATATTTAATTCACGAAGCAATCATAAGTTTCAACATAATCTCTTCTTTCAATACTTTAAATCCATTTATCACAAGCATCTAAATTACTCAGTGCTAATTTCATAACAAAATAAGTGTGTGATTATTTATATTAATAAATTCCCCCGAAGTAAAGCGATAATGCTACTACCACACAAGATGCTACTGGGAGTGAAAGAGAATAATGTAGAAGAAACTGGAAAACCGATCCTAAGCAGGAGACAATGAATAAATGTCTACTTCTGTTCAAAAGACCGGGTTATACGAACTTATTAATCCACGACCCTGCATATAGAATTGCACATATCTATTTATCTCGCCAGAGTAGGGTAGCACCCTGTTTGGTCAAAATTCAGGTCTTTGATGTTGAAACTGGGATGATTTTATAGGGCGCATGCCTGTGCGTTAGTATATAAAAGGCGTGCGCTGCCCACGACAAAAGACCTTCCTCTCGGTGATACCAGCAAAATCCAAATAAATGTCATAACATTTGTAGCCAGCTTGGCTGCAGGAATTGACTGATGATTGGCAGTGTTTACATTTAGGCTTTCGGAGCTCCACTGATTTTTTTTTAATGGATTTAGTTCCATAGATTTTTCCGTGTTTGGATATGACCTCAAGGCAGCGGAAGTTTAAAATCAGAGTTGTTCTTTCTCTATATAGCCTAGCTGACGAGATTTATCTACCCGAAACTGGTGTTTATGGGGAACCAGTGGTCCGCATTCACCGCTTTTCCGGGTTGCTGAACAGCCGTCAGAGGCAAGTCGAGGTGCATGCCAATTGGAAGAACATATATATATATATATATATATATATATATATATATATATATATATATATATATATATATATCAGATGACCACGTTCTGTCAGTTAAGTTTGGGATAAAAAATGACAAAGCTGTTGCTTATATTGAGGAAAATAGCAGTTGCGTCCCTTGTTTCATCACAAACTTAAGCTAATATTTATCCGTTTTACTACCTTTTGAAAAGCTACAAAGCGACCCCGGTAAAGTAAAAAGATGTATTATATCTTTTTGCATATATATATATATATATATATATATATATATATATATATATATATATATATATATATATATATATATATATATATATATATATATATATATAGCATATATATATATATATGTGTATATATATATATATATATATATATATATATATATATATATATATATATATATATATATATATATATTGAACAATAAAAAAATATTACAAAAAAAAAAATATTCAGACACACTGGGTTGTAGATTAATATTCTTTCGTTTTTTTTTATTATTATTTCATTTAGATTCCTCGACTAGTTTCGGCCCAAATGTCCATCATCGGGAGAAGAAATATTTCTGCTTACTGGTAGCAGTGAACTACTTTATCGATTCTACCTTGGACTATCAGCGTGGTACAAGGAACCGGACCATAACAATATATATATATATATATATATATATATATATATATATATATATATATATATATTTACATATTTACACTGAAGGTTGCAGCCAGGAGAGGAGAAATAAATGCTTGTCGCCGGGTAGAAACGTACGCGACGTATAAGAATACGATATCGGTGAAGAGCGTCTTCACATACATTGCAGTCGAGACCATCACTCTCGTGTAGACCTGTACAGCCATAAAAGATGCTGCAACACTAACAGCAGTTGGGGCATAAGGTTTCTCGAGACCAACGTGTGTCATACACAATATAAGTAAGTTAATGAGAGGAAGACATATATTTAATTCTCGTATAAGGTTATGACTGTCTTCGTAGTTGATATTGTTAAGGGTTGCTTTTTTTATTTTTTTTCCATATTTTTTAAAGCTGTCACAGCTACAGGTGTGTATTATAGGTGGGTTACTCAATGAGGTTGTTAAGTTTCCCTGTTTGTTTACATGTACCTTTCAGACCCTATAGGTGTATGATCAACTCTCCTGATAATCAAAACGTATACGTGGGTAGTTCTAAACCCGAACAGCTAAAAAAACTCATGTACTGAAATTGCACACCTCGTAATTTAGTACTCTTCATTGACGACAGTGTATTTTATCAATCGGTAGAACTCTTCCAGATATCCTCTTGCAGCTTTGACTGCTTTGAATATTTACATATCTTTATAGAGCCACGTATTGACAATAATAATAATAATAATAATAATAATAATAATAATAATCATGAATCAGGGTGTACGCTATTGGCACCCGTTTAATATAAAACCCGGTATGACAGAGTAGGCAAATATCTGCATTGGGGGATATTCAACTTACGGAAAGGAAACTGCAAGAAATTAGTCTGGTTTCAGGCATAAGACATGTAAAAAAATTATGGGACTTTACAATCAAAGACTTCGTGATCAGAGACCACAAAGCAGTCTTCTTATTGACATGGAAGTCCCTGCAGATTGTAATCTATCTTTGAAATTCGTCGAAAAATATCAAAGTACAAGGACCTTTAAATCGGAATCTAAAACTTGTTACACGGGAGGACATCGACAAATTCAGTTGTAGTTGCAAACCTCGGATTAACTGGAAAACGTTCCGATAAACATTGAATGGATCACTGGTAGCCCGTGCTTAAAAGTAATTCAAAAATTGTGCTCACAAGTACAGCTCACACCTTACGAAAGGCTTTATCTATGTAAAATGTGTGTGATCTTAGTTTTTGCTCAGTGGAAAATTTCAGGATGGCATTTTTGACCTGAGGTCTCTGGTTGGGACCCAGAAAGAAATGTGTATACACCAGAAATCAAAGGAAATACTACTACTACTACTACTGCTACTGCTACTACTACTAATAATAATAATAATAAATGGCTGCTTTAGCTGCTGATAGGCTTGTCATAGTCTTTTATTGAATCATATCCGAAGTGCTTTTCCAAAATGTCCTTCTGAAAGCTACAAGAAGCTAAGAATCAGTCAGCGAGATTCCTTCTGGAACTGTTTTTATAGTTTTGTTCATTTTCTCAGTTTAATCTTTAAATATTTATGCGCTTTGAAAAATCAAAGAGAAATATTTATCTGTTTGTGAGCGCGCACCCGTTTATACGTGCGTGTGAAAACTTAATTAATTTAACGTTATTCATTTGATGTAACGTTCTCATGTTATACCTGGAGTTTAAGACAGTCCCCTATTTTGAGGGAGCATTTTTTAAAGTTAAGAGGTCGCATTTTACGACAATATATACGGTATTCTGATGAGCTTTCAATCTCTGGCAGTTAGAATTTAGGAATTTAACCGCAGTATTAGTTTGGCGGCAACGTCTCATCAGTTTACAGTTCAAATGGTTAGATGTAACCGTAAGTTCTATGCTAAAAGGTTCCTCTCTTGCACTTCTCGATTTGTAAAATTCCGTTCCGTAGTATTGATTTCCAGTCAAATTTGATCTTCAGAAAATTAAATAAAATCTAACTTGTTATCATATGCCTTCTTATTTCCTGTTCTTTTATTGATCACCCTCACATTAATAATGTTTTATTTTTCTCATATTATCTTATTCTCAGTAATCTGTTGCATCATAGCGGTTTCATTTTCTTTGTTTAAGGTTATATGACCGAGTAGTATTCTTGGTTCAAAATAGTTCTTCCTAGATTCCAAGCAACGTTTTAAGATGTCTATTTAAATTTGTAGAAATTCTGGTATATATATATATATATATATATATATATATATATATATATATATATGTGTTTGTGTGTGTGTGTATATGTATAAATATGTGTGTGTATGTATATATATATATATATATATATACTATATATATATATATATATATATATATATATATATATATATATATATATATATATATATATATATATATATATATATATATATATATATATATATATATATATATATATATATATATATATATATATATACCATAAGTGTTGAATAAAATATATATATATATATATATATATATATATATATAATCTTAGAGAGAGATATTTGAGAGAGAGAGAGAGAGATTTTTGGTTATCACTTTATAAGGCATACATCAAAAGTACTTGAAACAAAATATGTATTTTTGTAGTGATCTTATAACATATTTATATTATAATCTTAGAATAAATTATATTTGCTCTACTATATATATTGAGCATATATTTTAAGAATTTTTGGTTATTTAATTTATTTATATATATATAAACCTATATTGGATATATATATATATATATATATATATATATATATATATATATATATATATATATATATATATATATATATATATATATATATATATATATATATATATATATATATATATATATATATATATATATATATATATATATATATATATATATATATATATATATATATATATATATATATATATATATATATATATATATATATATATATATATATATATATATATATATATATATATATATATATATATATATATATATATATATATATATATATATATATATATATATATATATATATAAAATTGAAAATTGAAGTAAAAAAGATACTACGTTACCTAAAATTCGAAACCGAAAAAAAGTAAATAAAAATATACAGTATAATAAATTAATAAATAATAAAAAAAAGAAGATAATCAATCCTAATAAATACATGAAGTAATAAACAAATTAAAAACTGCTCCCGCAAAATCAAATGTTAGAATAAACTACAACAATCAACCCCAAAATTGAATACATAGCTTTATCTTCCCAAACCCAAACAAAACTATTAAATAAGCGAAATCAACAAGTTTTTACTCCGTTAATAAAAACACCAATTAAAGCAAAAATAAAAGTATATATATATATATGTAAGATAAGAAATAAAAATAAATAATAAAAATAAAGATAAATAGCCGAGAAAAATAACAGCAGTCGTGGCTTGACGATTGCCTCTAGCATGAAACAGACTGTCGCCTCTAAGTTTTGACTTTTATGTTCACTTTTATATTTTCACACGCTCTATCTCTGATATTGAGTACTTTATCCCATATAGCAAACCTTAAGACTATATTTCTTCATATATATATATATATATATATATATATATATATATATATACACATGAACTTTAAAAAGACTCCTCCCAAAATAGGAGGCCGTGTTATACTCCAGGTATAAAATGTGAACGTTAAATTCTCTGGTTTATGGTAAGTTGTTAACACGGGAGATTTTGTACGCTAGTTTAACTCCTGTCTCGATTACTTTTTCGATGATGTTCAAGAAAAACCCGACTGTATGTGTCTCTCGACAAGACGTTTAAACATCGCATTTGAAAATAGTGGAACGTGTGGCTGGTTAATGGTGAAAGGTCATTCAGGCTCCCTTAATTGCCTTATATTGAAAATACAATACCCACTCATAAGGTATTGCGGATTGTCGCGGTTAATTGGCAATATATATCCACCTTTTGTTCATCAGAATTTGAGTGAAAAGAAATTATATGCTAACTGAATCTATATAATAAATGCAGCAGATTTTAAAATAAGATTTGAAGGAGTCGTCTTGTACTGCGAATATAGACGTAACCTACATTTTAACACTGAAATGTTTGACATTGTCTTATACACCCAGTAGCCTTGTACATCAGCGTATACGGTAATTACCAGGAAAATAGTTAGAGAAACGCCACAGGAGAAGCTATGTTACAAAGGAGACAGTGAAAACCAAGTTTAATTTTTAATTAAATATTATTAAATATCAAATGAAAGCATCTTGTGAATAGTGCCGCTTTCGTTTCTCTCCGAAAATAAGATAATTTAAAATATGGAATTTAGTATCAATATCTAATGATAAGTTTTTATTTATGGAGACGGAATTTTAGTCTAATATTTATTCATCATTGTGGTTTATCATAAAGTATAAACACATGTTTATTATATTTTTCTTTAATGAATACAAGGGTTGTTTTTTTCTGGACTTATCGAATGTCTGTATTAAACTCTGATCAGAGATATATAGAATCAACCATGCGTAATGTAACAGGCGCTACACGTATAACTTTGTCATGTGTGTTTAAAAGGTATTTACAGAAGATTACTTTTATATACGTTGTTGAAGGAATATACAAATCACCCCATCTATATATATAGATGGGGTGATTTGTATAGATATATTAACTTATAATATATATATATATATATATATATATATATATATATATATATATATATATATATATATATATAAATTAATTGATTTAAAAGATGTTTTTTTTCGCTACACAGTTCTAACCATGTTTCAAAATGGAAGCTAAAAGCCACGAATTTAATTTTGCAATTAAATTAAAGACATTAGTTCCATTTCATCCTCAAGCGAATTTTGGAGTAACTTTTAAAATTACTGGGTTTTAAAGAGACAGCTAAAATCACGTTTCCATGGTTACAGATAAATCTACTTAAATTGGACAAGGGTCCTCTGGGTTTTCCTTATGTCTGTATCATTGTATCGGTTATTAGCTACATTTTGGTAAGGGGTAGGGATGTATTTTTCAATGAGAACTGACATCCGTTGAATATCTATAAGAACACCGGATTATATATCTTACTGTTCTTTTTTTATATATATATATATATATATATATATATATATATATATATATATATATATATATATATATCTGTGTGTGTGTGACTTCAGATAGAGTACACCTGTAAAAGACAATATGAATAAAGACAAAAAGAAAACTTATCGTAGCCGGCCTGTTTCATCCTCTTTGTCGTTATTCACACACACACACACACACACACACACACACACACACACACATATATATATATATATATATATATATATATATATATATATTTTTTAGCCACTCTAAATTACAGCAATTTTCGCTTGTGTAATAACGTATTTTCTTTTTTTCAGGCACTAACTTATTAGTATGAAGCTACTCTCGTCGATGAATGACAGTTGACTTATATTTTGCAATGAAAGTTCGCGGAAGTAAGGAAATTGGTGAATTTAAACGAGGGCAAATAATAGGATGACATCAATGTTTCGAGTCAAATAGAGATATTGCTCGGTTTTTCCTGGTTAATGTTCAAACGGTTAATAATATTGTCAAGAATTTTAATGAAGAAGTCCATTGTCGTGTGGATCAACGTTCCGGAAGACCGAACATCGTGTCTGAGTGAACGAAAAGTGTGCTGAAGAGGGAAGCTATCGGAAATCGTCATCAGAGCGTCAAAGATGCCGACAACAGCATGGAAATGTCTCCATATGCGGTGAGAAAGACTCTGTAAGAGTTAAATTTTCAAAGAAGTGTTGCAAGAAAGAAGCCATTGATTTCAGAGATTAACAGGAACAGGCGTATAGACTGGACGAGAGAATTCGAGAGCAAAGATTATGAATTTTGGCAGTCTGTAATTTGGATAGGTGAAAGTAAATTCTGACAGTATTCGAATTCCAGACCGGTTTATGTTTGGAGAATTAAGAATGAGACTTTGGATACTGAATATCTGCATCAACCGTGAAATATGGAGGGAATAATGGTGTGGGACGCTGTCTGGTTTGGAGAGAAATCTGAGTTGCTTCTTGTTGATGAGTGGTTTAATGATCCCAAATACTGTCAAATATTAGAGAAAGTACTACTTCCACTATTTGAAACCAATCAGATTGGCAAGAATGTCTCCCTTTATCAAGAAAATGGAGCACCATGTCATGCGAGTAATAATGGCCTGGAATGAATCACAATTAATCAAGTCTCCGGCACCGTCAACGTCGAAAACTTTTGAAAGCGTCACAAAAACAAAATCACAAAATCCAGTGGCAACCATTAAAGAAACATTGCTAAAGGAATGGCAATATTATGGATCAAACGATTGTTGATAACTGGACTAACTCCATCAAAAATCGAATAAAAGCACTGAAACTAGAAAATGGAGGACCTCCTATATATCAGTTTCAAATACTGTTTATTTAAGTTGAGTAGGGATTAAGTAATTAAATATTATAATTGGATGTAGTTTAAAAACATCTCTTATCCCCTATACACACACACATACACACACACACACACACACACACATATATATATATATATATATATATATATATATATATATATATATATATATATATATATGAAAATATAGTTTTAACGTATACTATCTTTATGGGTAAAAGGGTTCAATATTTGTGATAGAGTGTATGCAAACCGACCCTAAACCCGCTTATACGGGTTCAAAAGGCATATTTTTGGCCGAGGCCACGGGCTCAGAGATCCCACGTTAAACCGGCCTTGTGCCACATGATGCCTTTTGTGTGGAGGTGACTAAATACCGTCAAGTCCGAAGTTGATTTAGTCACCCCCTCACGAGGGCATCATATGGCACAAGGCCAGTTTAACGTGGGATCTCTCGAGCCCCTGGGCTCGGCCAAAAGTATGCCCTTTGAACCGGTATACACGGGTTCAGGGTCGGTTTACCTCCCCGAAAGAGACTCCGCCCTTCGGCGTAGCCTCGTTCGGGTTCCTCCCCGCCCGAAGGCAGAGAGTTCAACCGATCAGCCGGTCGTCCGACTTCAGACTAAACAGTATTTAGTCACCCCTCCTCGAGGGCATCATGTGGCACAAGGCCGTGGCATCTCTGAAAATAAAATATGATTTAAAATATTACCTAGAACTAGGCTAACATCTATTGTCAAGAATTGCATCGTTCGTGGTTTATAATAAAGTTTAAACCCGTTAAGCGGAACATAGTGGATGTCATGTTTGCCTTTGAAAGATTGTAAAAGAGAAGAATACAAGACACACACATCCGAATATTTGTTGTGCGTATTCAAATGAAGCGACAGAATAAAATATCAATGATTATGTATTTCTTTCAGAAAAGCGTCGCTCTCCAAGACCAACCACAATGCAAATATCTAAACAAACAAACAAAAAAAAACATAAGGCACAATTTATCAGTCTCAATTCGTTTGTAAGTCACGTCAAGCTGGGGAAAAATTCTTATAAGGAATTGGGTTCACCAGAGAATCTAGTTCAACGTTCAACCATTTCTAACCTACTGCTGAAAAAAAAAAAATTGCTTATACGTACAGACGTTAAATATCACATAAACTGATCCTTCTGCTGCTCTTAATTCTTGTCTCATATGCCATTTCTTTTTCGAACATAGTCACTCATATCTCTCAACAACTTCTTTTCCTTTGTTACTTTTGTAATTCATGCCTCTTTTCTATACATTTCTGTCCTTGTAGGTCACGACCATATCGCGTTGAAACATTGGTTCTCGTACAATCATTGAATTAAGCAACATTGAGCCTTATAAGTACCTAGATGTGTGACCGCTTGGGAATGCAAACAAAGTGCTGGAAGCTTTTATGTGCGGGCGAGGCAATGGACACAAGAGGGTTGATTCCCACTTGCTGTCGGCTACGTTTATTTTCGCTTACGGACAAATGTTATTGTGAAAGGACCGACTCCACCGCTTTTCCTCCAAGCTATGGGTTAATTGGTAATATTTTCTGGTGTAAATAACCTGCAAAGCGTTGATCAGCCGGATTAAGATAATCAATCAATCGATTTTTGGTCCTCGTTCTGCCGTCTATTTAATTAAATTTCTCAAGTTCTCTCAAAGTTATTCACAGTATTCTTTAACAGAACCCCATCGGCCAAAACTTTTTTTATCTGGGGATAAAGATTGTCCAACTTGTATGCGATTAACGATGCTAAAAAGCGATAGTTATTGTCCTGTATAAAAATCAAACTCAGTACCGAAACACTTCGTTCACAGGTTGTCCTGTAGGTCCGGTGTAACATGACAGGCGTCGTCCATCATTAAGTTTATAAAACATGGAGAAAACATCACTATCGTGATTTATTATCGACCACGTCGGTGCTGCATTTCACGGAAGCTGTTCAGTTCGGTTATTGAACAAGTAAAGACGCTAGAGGGCGTACCATCGCCTGACTATGAAGTCCGTACTATTCATTGATGACAGTTGCAGCCCAAATAAACTTGCACATTCGTTGTACTTTCTTCGAGGCTTATGGAATCGTGTAACTGCGCAATAAACTGAGCAATCTTCCTGGACCTATAAGAGAGCTAATCCCCAGCGTCGTCACAAAGTTACGGTAATGTTGCGCAATGTTGTAGCAAGAAAATTCCGCACTGGTCAATGATATCATCAAGGAAAAACTTTTCTTCACTTAACACTTTAACTGCTACTCATTTGCCCAGTGCTGCCCCCATCCGGCCAGCCATTTTGAAAGAAAACGCCAAATTTCAACCTACATATTTTATTACACAGAAAACTGGCACCAGTGTGTTTTACAGCCTTCCATTTTCATGGATATATCTGGGAATGACTTACCAGATCAGTAATAGGTATACACATATCTTTTGAAGCATTGTCCTTTGTGATTTTACGATAGATGGCGCAACGGGACACTCATACCAGCGGTATGCAAAAAGAAACGTAGGTTTCCGTACTTAGCCAGCTGGAGCAAGATAAGAAAAAACGAACATCTCCGTAGTTAGCAGCGGAAGTGTTAACTATATGTATAAATGGTAAACGCTTCTTTTCAGTTATTTTCGATGATGAATGCAGTATATATTATCTTCCTGGAATTTGAACGTTTTTGCAACGTTACAGTTTAATGTTGCAGACATATTGTTTGCCTTCTATGCAGACAAGATTTGGTTCTTGAAAACGACCGCGATGGTTAAAAGTAATTGAACAAAACAACAGCAAAAACATAAACTTCTGAACATTTATCTACAGTAATTCAACATCCTATTCGAAAATTGGAAAAATACAATAAAATATTAAACAGACAGATCCTGACGGTTTTAATTAATCGAACTAGTTTTCAAGAATTCCTGTTGCCTAAATATCCCTTAAAATAGATTTATTGCAAACGTACTCCAGTAAGCAAACATACTAGAGTAAGTTGTTCTGGCGCGTAAGGTTCCATTTTCTGTCTGCTGAGGCTCTTTTGAATCCTTTCACCGCAAGCAAAACAATAATTACACTTGAAATGAAAGTTATCCTGAACCGTTACTCGTATCTATATGATTAATACATTCAATATAATCTTTTCAATTTATGTCGGGTACGTTAGCCCAAAGAGGCGCAATAAGTCACTTTCCTGGCTCTTAGCATCAGCTAAGCTGATGGATGGCAGAGAGAGGTCTCTCAGATCATTAATGGGCAGCAGTTTAGTTTGGAAGGCATAACAATTAACAAGCTATCCTTTGCCTCAGTTAATAAGATAAGGTTGTTTTGGGCATCAGCTTCCAATTTGACTATAACGAAATGGTTTGACTTAATATCGAGACAGACGTAACTGGTTATTTACCATAGGATGGAACCATGGCTCTATCTTTGGTTCTACTTTGTATTTTATTTTCATTAATGACCTTCCTGATAGTAGTAGCTCTCAACTTGGTCTCTACGCTGGTGGCGCAACCATGAAAAGCATATACAAATCTACTTTGAAAAATCCAGAATATCATTTGGAGATCCCATGCAACACTTAACGCTTTCTACGGAGAACTGAGACCAATCTCAATTAAGCTCAAGAAAAAACGACACCAGTTTCCTGGCCAATGCCACCGAGCTTACAGAGAAGTTATCCTCGTACTTACGCCTATGGCTTCCTTCTAGAAGTGTCTTCTCATAAATGACTTTCCCAGACACCGTAACTTGGGACTTACGTTTGGGGATTTGAGGATAGAAATAAGGATCGAACTTTATGGAAAGGTATTGCCAATGGAAATCAAAGGATGATTATGATGCTTTTATGTGAAAGGATTTAGAAAAGTGGCTGTGAAACACGAATCGCGATTGCATATGTATATTAAGCACTATTTTAATACTACTGTTTCCTGGTTTAATTAAAATCTGACCATTAACTTCGATAATTATTATTAATATTATATATATATATATATATATATATATATATATATATATATATATATATATATATATATAACAGGTCTTCTCATAAGTTCTGTCCGAATTTTGAATAAAGAAAAAAACAAGTGACCAAATGTTACATTTAATTACAGATTCAATCAACAATGTATTTTCCCTGATTGTCTATGACTTCCTTCCATCTATTAACAAGCTTACTAATTCCATTACTGTAAAAAAAATTTGGATTTGATTCAAAGAACTCACAAATGTCAGTTTTACCTCTTCCTGTGTTACAAAAGCTGTTTCTTCCAAATGATTCTGTAAGCTACGAAACAAATGGTAGTCTGAAGGAGCAAGATCGGAAGAATAAAGTGGATGAGGAATTTTCTCCCAACCAAGTTCTTCGATCTTTTGTGACGTGATTCTTGATGTGTGGGGTCGCGCAGTGTCCTGACGAAACATCACCCGTTTTCGATTCACTAGAGCAGGTCATTTTTTCCTCAAAGATTGGTTCAAACGCTCTAATTGCTGAGAGTATATTTGAGCATTAATTGTTGCATGAGATGGTGAGAATTCAAAGTGGATTATTCCTTGGCGATCCCACCAGATTGAAAGAAGAACCTTTTGCCCATGAAGTTCCCTTCTCGGCTGTGTTTGGGGTCCTTCCCCTTTAGCAAGCCACTGTCTACGACACTTAAAATTTCGATAAAAGATCCATTTTTCGTCGCCAGTCACAAGTTGTTTTCAGACAATTCATGAGGCACCCATTTTCCAAGTTTAGGAATTTTTCCAAGTTGTTGAAGATGACGATGATCAGTTGTATGGTTTGAACTGAGAACCACTGCCAATTCCTCAACTGATAAAGCAGGATTTTCTTCCAGTGCTACTTCAAGAAGCTTTTCATCAAACTCAACTGGACGTTCGGTTCGATCTTCATCTTCAAGGGTGAAATCTCCACCTCTGAATTTGGCAAACCATCTTCTGCAAGTTCTTTCATTCACACATTCCTCTCCATAAACTGAGTGAATGTTTCTAGTTGCTTCGGCTGCTGAGTTTCCTTTCTTGAACTCATAAAGCATTATGTGCCTCAAATGATTCTCGGATACTTCCATGTTAGCAGGGTTTTAATCAAACAAAATTTAATTTTATTGTTCTCTGAAATAAAATTTGATCGGTTTAAATGCATCTAAACATAAAAATAATGTTCAGCTCCATTAGACAATATAAACTACTGCTTAAATTTCGTTCATTTTAAAAAAAGGTAACATTCGGACAGAACTTATGGGATGACCTGATATATATATATATATATATATATATATATATATATCTATATATATATATATATATATTCATATATATATTTATATGAATAATATAGAATAGAGAATATAAATAGAGAATATAATAGCAAAATTTTACTCATATTACCTCGATGAAACGTAAGGAATGAATGAAGTGTTCCTTTTTGACTGCATAGGCTTGGCTGAGGAAATATAATATACAAAGCCTCAAGAGCTCTAAGATGGTGGACCAAGAGATTTCTATATATAATTGAAAATAATTTGTCATTGTAATGACACAGTCAGTATTGTCTAATAAATGTTGCATGTAGGATCCAAATAATATCAGTTACGATTTCCTATTTTATACTCTTTTTGGGAACTTTTTAATTTTGTTTTTAGTCGCCATTTTATTTTCAATTTATATCAATTTTGTGTACCCATTTTCCCTCCATGTTCTCGAATTACAAGTGCGCCATTGTGTATTTTGTTCTACGCGCCAACATTCTCCTTTTATTAAAGTGTTGGCTGGAAGGGCCTCCTGAAGATAAAATGACGTCCTCTGTATATAAATCTTTTCTTCTGTGGATATAGGTCTTCATATATATATATATATATATATATATACACTCAGAGGTGACAGGTTGTTTCATGCTAGACGCAGTATAATATTAGTTTCATGCTAGACGCAATATAATATTGGTTTCTAAGGATACGGGAAATCCAATCATTTTAACAAGTGGCGTTAGGGTATTCATTTCCACTGACAGCTATTGTATCAAAATATGAGTTACTTTCGAAAAGAGGTTAATTATGAATGTATGTGCTTATAAAACTCAGTAAATTTCAAAATAAGCTTTTCCAAAATTAGCTTGAAACTGAAACAGCACTAGGGATTTTAATTTAATTTTATAATTGAATTTAAGTTTTTATCTTTTTTTTGAGACATGATAATTCCTGTGTAGCGATGGAATCATGTTTTTAAATTAGTAAATTTATTATATATACACACACACACACACACACACACACACATATATATATATATATATATATATATATATATATATATGAGAGAGAGTGATGTGTATGTGTTTATGTGTTACTGCGAATCAGTGTGTTAGTTTGATGCATAGAATAGTTGGAATTATATTATCCTGCCTGGGAGTAGGAAAATTTAACAGATATGAAAGTAATGATAGTAATCAGAAAGACTGGGGAAGTTGACAAGGAACAATGACACTTGGCTGTCAGACATTCGAATATTTAATTTCTTATGACGAACTGCACCATAGGAAAACCAATTTCAACTCTTTCAGACGCTGAGCGGCCAGCAAAAGACATAATTAATTCATTAATCTATTCCTTCGCAGAACTAAACAGGCAAGTGATTCTTTTAAGCCGATTCATCCGATGCTATACGGCATTGTATACGAAGTGACAATTCTATTTTTTGAAAAGGAATCATCGTTTGAAAAAAATAGTTTTCGAAATCAAAAAAATAAATAAATATATTCTTGCTCATCAAACTATAAATAGCAGTACATTATAATTACTGTTCTTAAATTCGTTAATATGTTTTTTTTAAAGAGAGTTGCTAAATCGATGTTTTCTTATACTTTGAAGTTCACGAAAGAGAGGAAAAATGTCTTGCCATTCACGTTTCTCTTTTCTAAAGACGCTTAAAAGACAATATTGTTTGCGCGACACACACACACATACGTATATATATATATATATATATATATATGAAGTGGACATTGAAGTTCACGCATGCGTTTTGTTTATTTATAATTACATACGTTCCATGTATGATATAGCAACCTTTATGCCATCAATATCGCATACCTTAAAATTGCATTTCATCATATATATATATATATATATATATATATATATATATATATATATATATATCATGCCGCTCAGACTCCGAACTACCGCCAGTCACTATGAAGCGATGTCCCCTCGAGGAGGCACCGTACTTTGAGAAGATATTGGTCGTTAAACTCACACCTGACTTCAAGTGGAACTCTTATATTCGAATCATCGCTGAAGATGTGGGTAAAATGATCGGCTTCTTCTACCGTTACAGTAAGTACCTGATTTCTCATGATTTCCTCTACCCTTATCAAAGGTAGATCAGGCCGAAAATGGAGTACTGTTACCCTAGTTTGACAAGAGCTGCCTGGTCGTCACTTTCCTGCCTTGACAGAGTTCATAAGCGTCTCCGAGTCCTTGTTGGAGAAGAATTATTTTCCACCCTCAAACCTCTCTCTCTCTCTCTCTCTCTCTGACAGGCGAGATTTGTCGGGTTTCTCACTGCTCTATCGCTACTACAATAGAAAGACGAACTACAATCTCTGGTTCCACCAGCTTAAACCTTCACGGTCAGGACGCTCCATGGTACTTACATAGTAGCAACCCGCTCACATTCCCTCTGTACTCCATCGGCTGGAAGTAAGT
>CAHIKZ030004770.1:1645000-1672500 GCA_903632075.3 Acanthosepion pharaonis | reverse complement strand
AATATAAGAAAACTTTATTAAAGCGACAAAGGATCAACAATTAACAAGACAGGTGATAACGACTGATATTGCCTTGAAATTTTTTATCAAAGTTAACTAAGAAGCAAGACGCCGGTAGAACGTTCCACAAGAGGGAAAAAACTGTTAAAGTAGAACTTATTGTTACATGTAGGCATTTCAACTGTAAAAGGATGGGACCTTACCACCATGTGGCAAGGTCCTATCCTGTGTTAAAATTCATAAAGTCTAGGTACCACAGGGGAAATTTCGTTAGAACAATTACCATGAAAATATTTATAGAAAAGGCATAGCGAATCTACGTTACGGCGGAGGGAGATACAAGGTCAGGACCAATAACATTGCAGATTATACTATTTTTCAAGAAACTTTAAATATACAATATGATCACAAACCTCATATTTATTCTTCCCCTAGTTAAATATATCTTTAACTTAACACCAAATTCATATTTCTGTGGCACCATGCATCCGGACGATTTGAAAGAAATATTCATAGATATATGATTTGTTTTTTACGGTTTATCAACCATTTAATAATTATTTAAGGCCGAAAAATATTTTAGGTTTTAAGAATAATTCTTTCTTTACATTCAAGCGATTTGGGAGAAAACGAAGAAAAAAAAAAGAAAGAAAAAATAATACGAAAACGGGTCATAGGCGAACACACACACAAACGGCTAGAATTGATAGGTAGCAGATGTCGAAAATATCTAGGTCACCTACGAACAAGCATTTGACCGATTTCCGCGTGTCCACGAAAAATGGAACTTTGTTATCAATTGGATGTCACCCCGGGAATGGAAAGACCATTGTTGAACTGACGAAACATAGACAGTCTTCAGAATTAGAAAAATCCCACCAAGAAGTTTTCACTGGCAAAATTTTTCTTTCTTTTGACAGAATAAACGCTTGTCCTGCGATAATAAAGATTTTCGTTATCAACACATGAGCCGAAAGGAAAATGAAATATTTTTATTTCGCTTCAGAAACGCCAGCTAGCCTAGGAAAGTCCTTTCTTGGGTCATGTTCAATTAGCGATAAACCCCTGTTTGATCTCGTCTGTCTAAGATCAATTCACAACGAGGGTAGGCAGACTGGAGATCAGTGCAGTTACCCTGGTAACCAGGCGTTGGAAGCAGGTTGGGAACGGCGAGGCTGGTATCAATCTAACCAGATTCCTACCCGAATCACCAAAGAGTTAAAACGTCACGTTTGGAGCAGCGACACCCGGACGGAGCGGCGAGGAGCGAACATCTGACGCCGCGGCGAAGACGTCACAATTGGTACTGTTTAGGGACGTCACAACTGGCGCCGTGGTAGATCAGGAGAGAACGTCACAGTCGGCGCTGCGACCGGGGGACGACGTCACATTTCTATATACGGTGACATTCTGGACGCTTTGTAGAGCGATTATTACTAAAACACTGACATGGTTTGCATTATTACATTTGTCTAATTCAATAGAAAATGCAAGTACCGTAACGCCGTCAGTGTGGTATTTGAAACAGGCGAGAAATATTCAACTTCGCGTCTCGTCTGTTGCGGTCCTGCCGCAGGGAAACTCACGGGATCACTCTCTTCTCTCCGCTGCCAGACATTGGTTTAATAGCAATATAGATTGCGCTTATTAGCCTGGATTGACAGCTCGTCCAGGAAGAAGACAAAACCCCCGAAACCCCCAAGTAGGCAACAGGAAACCACTCAACCTCCAAAGAAAGTAACTATATGGAGAGCCATGGTCGTCTCCGCCCGAAGGATCGTGGCATTAAAATACATTTCCTGAATCCTCTCTTTTATACATTTGTCAGACTATGTTTCAGCCACACGCCCTATATCGATTATAGAAATGTATTTACGTTTATCTCCCTCTCATTCTCTCTCTCTCTCAATATATATATATATATATATATATATATATATATATATATATATATATATATCTGTGTTTGTTAGTATCTCTCTCTACCTCTATCTATCTATCCAGCTAGCTAGCTAAATCTCCCCATTCGCTATACCATTGTATCTATCCAACTCTGTTCATATTAATCGCAATTTCGTCATCTGAAAAACTATCTATCTATCTATCTATCTATCTATCTATCTATCTATCTATCTATCTATCTTCTCTCTCTCTCTACATATATATTTAATATATATATGTAGAGAGAGAGAGAGAGAGAGAGAGAGAGAAATTATGTGTGTGTTCCGAATTAAGCAACTGATATCGAATATGTGAAAGTGAAAATGAAAGTAGAAAGTGTTAGCCCACCCACGTGGGTCCTGCTGAGATTTACTGACATCCCACCCTTGGTCTTTCAGACAAAATCAACAGTGTCGCGCCTCACCCATTTATCTACGTTTTGCGCATCGTAGTTAAGAAGTTTATATCAGCCGAAATCGTACCGCCGGGGAACCCTAGCGATGTTGCTGTCTCGACAAAAACGCTGCTGGTGGTCGGTGCGGCCAGAAACATTAATGAGAACAGATTACGACAGCAAAGAGTCGACAATAAATTTACCGAAGACTGAGTTCTTCTACGTCTTTAGCTTTTATCGCGAAACTGGTTGGAATTTTGTTTTGGCTCAAGAATCTGAGATGAATGGTGAGAAGCATGCTTTTATTATTTTATATGGGTCTGTTTTAGTCTAAAATTATTTAATATTTAATATATATATATATATATATATATATATATATATATATATATATATATATATATATTTTTAATATATTTTATATATATTTATACATTTTTTTTTTATAGATACAAATATTTTTATAGTAAATGCTTAAGTCTTTTTATAATAAACAGTATTAAACAACATTTTTCACCAGCCGACAGGATTCGAATCTATACCCTATACGGAATCGTCATTTAGCTTGACATGCCTTAACCGACTTGGGTACAGAGGAGCGTTCGGTTAGCAAGGTCAAATTTACTATATATATAGTGTAACCTGGATATAAGAGACCCGGATATAAGAGAAACCCGGATATAAGAAAGATTTTATCTGGTCCCAAAATGTTCCCATACTTACCTAAAGAAAATAGACCAAACCCGGATATAAGAGAAACCCGGATATAAGAGACTTCTTCTCCGGTCCCGAAAACTCTCTTATATCCGGGTTACACTGTATATATATATATATATATATAGAGAGAGAGAGAGAGAGTTCGGTTAGTTAGGTTGAATTTACTATATATATATATATATATATATATATATATATATATATATATATATATATATATATATATATATACCCCTTCTCAATTTTTATTATATCTTTATCTATCTATGTATCAGAGTCAGTTTCTGTCTATCTCATTCTCTTATTTTTTATCTATATCAGGATTTTATCTATCTCTATGTTTTTATATAGTAATCCTTATAAGTCTTTATCTATCTATCTACCTATCTACGAAGGTAGGCGGAAAAGTTCGTAGACTGACTATGAATGAATAATTCTACAGCTGTGAAATCTTGCATGCATTAATTCCAACTCTTCGTATAAATAAATGATTTTTTTTCAGATAAACACCTCAGTGTTCACAGATGACTCTACATATTCTTCGTAAATGAAGTCTTCAAGCGCAGATATAACGATATTATCACTTTGGTACAGATTTTTTTTTGGGTTGAAGTGAAGTCAGGAGATTAGATCCGGTGACGAAACAGTTCAAAGCCACAGTCGCATACAACAAACACTGAAATCAATGTCCTGATGAAAGAAGAAAACTCTGGGCTTTTTCTGGGCTTTTCGTCACTGTCTCAGCATGTCATCATAGTACTCTACATTGATGGTGTGTCCCCCTTGGAAGATAGTCAATAAACACAACGTTTTGTGCATCCCAAAAAACTGATGTCATCTCCTTCCCTTCTTTAGAGTAGGCGAAGAAGGGTGTTTCTATTGCATTTATTATCTTTTGTCTCTGGCTCAAAGTGATGAGCCATCAAGGGTTTTAAAGAACGTTCAAGGAAATCAGCTGGATCTGCCTCAAATAATGTCAGATTTTCTTGGGATGTGATCAGCCTGTGCGCTTTTGATAAGCTGTTAGTTGACTTGGAACCCATCGAGCAGAAACCTTTGTCATGTCATGTTCATTGCGATAAATATTGTTAACTCATAGTATATGCTCATAACATTAGCGATTTGATTTATAGCCAATCGCCTGTCATGTGTCACTACATGGAGAACACGATAGATATTGTCCTCGGTGGTGGCAGTTTTAGAAAGTCTCGACCTTGGGTCATCTTCAAGGTACCCCCTTTCCCTTGGATGCTATACCTGTTGACTTTCATAAAAACAAAACCTTTTCAAGGAGATATACTCAATCATTCCCTTTCCTCTTTTACAACTATGGCTAAATGATGTAGTTTCACGTGGGGAAAAAAAGTGATCTCCAATGGGGTTTGTTCCTTTTCAATGTCTTAATTTTCCCGCGTGACTTTTTGTACTCTTTCACACTCGTGCCTATAACATAGACCTACACAAATTTCACAAACCCACATAAACATTCTCTAATTCAAATGCATACGGAAACTAGTATTTAAATGTTTTCTTCTTTTATTGTAATTGTAATACGTTTGTTAATACATGCATTGTCGTTTGTTTATATTGTTTCGTGTTAATTCAAAATGAGGAAGGAAGACTTGGAGAATTTCAAACTTACAGGGCGGAGCAAACGTTTGGGAAACGAAGGAAAACAGAGAGAAAACGTATGCAATCTTTTTAGGAAATAGGAGAGGTTAGAAAGAAGAAATCTGTGATGAAAACGACAAAGAAGAAAAATAATATGTTTATGAGAAACATGATCGTCCAAGGCCTAAATGGACATGACACATAGATAGATAGATAGATAGATAGATAGATAGATAGATAGATAGATAGATAGTGAAAATAATGATATAGATGCATATATAAATAGTGGAAATAATTATATAGATAGATAAATAGATTGATAGATAGATAGATAAATAGATAAATACTGAAAATAATATGATAGTAAAAATAATGAGATAGATATTGGAAACAATGTGTTAGCGACAAAATGAAATAGGTTGTGGAAATAATGACATAAATAGATAATGAAAATAATGATATATATATATATATATATATATATATATATATATATATATATGTATATATATATATATATATATATATATATATATATATATAGATAGATAGATAGATAGATAATAAAGATAGATAGATAGATATAGATACTGAAAAATAATGAGATAGTAAATATAATGATATAGATATTGGAAACAATGTGATAGCGACAAAATGAGATAGGTTGTAGAAATAATGAGATAAATTGATAGTGAAAATATATATATATATATATATATATATATATATATATATATATATATATATATATATATATAGATAGATAGATAGATAGATAGATAGATAGATACTGAAAATAATGAGATAGTAAAAATAATGAGATAGCGACAAAATGAGATAGGTTGTGGAAATAATGAGATAAATAGATCGTGAAAATAATAATAGATGTAAAGAGAGTGAGAGAAAAAAGAAAGAAACATTTGATTTGATTAATTTCTTTATAAATCATATAGGAAAAATGTATTTCTTATTCCCTCACAAGCTAATATATAAGTACCTTTGCTATTCGCTCCCGGCTCGTCTTCACATTTGCGCCACTAACCAAGATATCAAAACCATAAAATCCATCTGGGTATAATGATTTTTTATTTTTATATGTCTTAGTTTATGATTAGTTAAAAGAAAGAGGCTTGCTACATTAAAAATAAATTATTAGTTACTGGCAAGTGCAAAATCACGGAGTTCAGAGTAACAGTTCCGAGTGCCGATGGCAGAAAGACTCTCGTCCTGCGAACAAGATGTCCTCTATAATGTTTCTGCCAAATCTATAAATTTAAATCGAAAACATAGATTTAACAGTACCATATTTTTGTATAGATGTAACATCGGTACTTTTTTCTGTCGCTACACCCTTGCTAGTATTTCAGCTACAATTGATAATGTTATTTTAATTAATTAAATTCAATTAATTAAATTAATTTATTCATTAGATTTTCATTATTTTTTTATCTTTGAAAGCCTTTTCAGTACTCTTGTGAACTCTGCTAGCTTTTCACCCGATATTAAACAAATTATGAAGGAACCCCTCACAATTCTATGAGACCTCATGGTGACGAATGTACAATACTATTCGCAGATCATAGAAATAAGATTGGAAGAAGAAATGTGGCTTAAACTAATATACATTCGCTTTCACAAAGCGGCGTAAAATATAAATGGTGAGGATGCCAGTTTACTAAAGAGGCTAGCTAATCCCCGTTGCAGGTGCTTGCTCAGGCATATTTGTGTCGGTTTAACAACTACAGAGCCTACCTGTGATTTATACTGAAACTATGCTGAGCAGATCTTAGTTACAGTTTCTGGGAGTTATTCACCGTGATCAACTGTCTGAACAAGGCGAGCAAACTCTCGGTCACGATGACTTGTGACTTCGTGCTAGCACAACCATCGAAGGCTCCCAACTGTTCCGTCTACCCAATTTCACTGATAAGGCTTGGGTCAAGTGGTGTTTGGCATTTTTCAAACGCTGGGATTGTCTCTTCCAGATCTCTAACATCAAGAAGTCACCTTACTGAGAAATGGTGAGATAAGAAACCAGGTCCCATGTTGCGAAAGCGAACGATGTATTTTACACAGTAGATTAAAGTATGCATTTGTTTACCCCACTAATGTGGGATTGAATGTGAATTTTCTTCATTTAATGCTGTTCAAGAGGACAATAACATTATGGAAAATATTTTTAAAAATTGTTTAGAGACAAAGACACGTAAGTGACGGGCAAGTAGAAATTTCGTTCTGGAGGGAAGTCTCTGGATAATGAATCCAAACCGGGGCATTCATCGAACTTTTGGCGGCCATGCTCTGACGTCATTAATTGAAAACATTCCATAGCAGAATACACTGGGGGAAAAATAAATGTGAAACACATCATAAACTACCAGATGCCAGCACTAACAAAAGATAATAATGGCTAATATATAACTGAATAAAAATATAGTCGTAATTTGTTATTAGAAGAATAAAGTTGATAAACGTCCCACATAAAAGGCTAGCAAGGAAAAACCGCCATCATTACTTGAAGAAACGATAACAAATAGGAAAACTATTTTCCTGAAAAGATAGAAATTTTAAGAGAAATATTTTATAATTTTCAACCGATTGTAATGCTAATTTTTCCGTTAATGAATTTCTAATATTTCCTGTATAGAAACGATTACTTCCACCATTTCCATATATTCTCCTTCATTGAAGCGGCTTCTCGTGTTGCACTTTGATTTTCTGTTCAGTGTCCTGATATATATATATATATGTCTGATTCGTTAATTCAACAGCTTATCTTCATTTTCAATTTCTTTGCCGCTTACTAGTATTGACCATTTTCAGTAACTAAATTTTTTCGTAAAATTTGTCTGAAGTACTTGACAATAGTTTCATTTTTTTTTTTTTAAGTTGAAATCAAATCCTATATTAGGCGATTTATTATTTTTGTCTGTTAATGGTCTCAATTAATATTTCCTTAAATACTGTATACAGTTCTTTTGACTCTCGAAAATCATTCTAATTGTCAATATTTAATAAGCACGAACACGTGTTACCATAACACTAGTATATCTCATTACGTTTTAACAAACATTCACACGTGTATATTTGAGAGGGACAAAAATGAAACCTGGATTTATTGATATCGTGAGAAAAAATTCCACGTTAAAATAACAAGTATTACATTACAAAAGTAAGATGGCTTAAATTATAATTACCTAATAAAAATGCGCGCACACACACACACATGCGCTCCACAAACACGCACACACGCACACACACACACACACACATATATATATATATATATATATATATATATATGTATATATATATATATATATATATATATATATATATATATATATATGACTATACATATCCAACGTCGATAACACTACTCGGAATTTCATGCAGATTGTATTTACTGCATGAAACTCCAAGTAGTGTTATCAACGTTGGATATGACGTATATTCACTAATATATATATATATATATATATATATATATATATATATATATATATATATATTTGGTTGGACAGATGTGAGTTTGTGACCCTGGGTTTCACGCTTTAGCGATCGTCAGACAAACTGATTAATTTTTAAAAAAATTTGGGTTTATGTACATTGCATGTATTGGTGTTATTATGGAAGTGGTGGGGGAAATTTCGTCGCTTATGTCATCGTACTAACGCAAACATCGATGTATGCAAACACATATACATACTTGGTCGTCCGTCGGTACTCATACATATATAAACATATGTGGGCAGTTTTGGATATGACATATGTATGTATACGGGTGGTGTTGTGTCTATACATACGCATTTGTATGTTGAAATTTAAAGATTGGAAGTGTGGCGGAAATGTCTCGTGAATGTCTCGTGAATGTATACATGTCATATTATTTATTTTTCCGCTGAATAATATTTCCTCGCATGTATGTATATACGTGTGGTGGGGTTTGTGTAAAATTATGATAGGTAAAAATTATTATTATTTATATTTATTTCTAAATTTTTGAAAAAAAAATGGGGTTTATTTGTTATATTTAAAGCTGGTTATTTGTTTGATTTTGGTGACTGTGTATATGTAATAGGTAGAAATTTGTAATCCTTATTGGTTAATTTATATGGTGATGTTTAATATTTAATGTGCTGGGTGAGAGGGTAGTTTAATTTAATAACGGGTCTATATGATATGATGTGATAGTAATGTTGCAAGGGATTGGAGACAGTGATAATATAATTAGTTAATAGTTATTGTAAAATGGTAAAAATTGTAAATTGGTAGAAATGATTATTAACGGTGGTGGGAGAATGATAAAATTATGAATGTAGTTATAGTGGTGGTAGCTTGAACTAAAAAGTGGTTGTTGGTGTTTTATTTTATTTTATTTTGTTATATGTATTAATTTATTTTGGTATAAATCCTGATAATAGGTATTCTGTGTAAGTTGAAGATTGCTATAATTTTTAATTTTTAATTTACAAAATTATTATTATTGTTATTATATTAAAGCTGGTTATTTCCTTGTTTTTTTTTGTTTTTTTTGACTGTGTATATGTGACTGGTAGAAAGTTCAGTTTGTAATCCTTATTGGTTATTTTTATGGTGGTATTAAATATGCTGGGAGACGGGGTAGTTTACGTTAGTAATTATGGCAGGATTATATGGTAATGTTAGATATGGTGTGATAGTAATATGTAAGGGGGTTGGTGGCAATAATAATATAAGTGGTTAATATTTATTGCAAATTGTCAGTAGTGATTAGTAATGTTGGTGGGGATTCAAAATAGAGATAAATACAGGCACAACAATAGTAAACTTTCTTGACGTCACTCTTAACCTGACCAACAACACATATGAACCATACAAAAAAGAAAATGACACTCCAACTTACGTACACACATCCTCCAACCATCCACCTTCTATCATCAAACAGATACCAAAATCAGTCAGCCGCAGACTATCTGAGAACTCATTTGACATACACATTTTCAATAGCAAAAAAACACCATACAACGAAGCCCTAAAAGCAAGTGGTTACACACAACAACTACAATATATACCTCCACAGCCAAAACGCAGAAACAGAAAGAGAAACATTATCTGGTTTAATCCACCATATAACAAACCGTTAAAACGAACATAGGCAAAATATTCCTAAACTTATTAGAAAAACACTTCACTGAAGCAAACAAATTATCAAAAATATTTAACAAAAATAACGTAAAGATCAGTTACAGCTGTACAAAAAACATAACAGAAATAATCAAAAGCCACAACAAAAAAAATGACAACCTACAAAAATGAAACCAAAGATTCAATATGCAACTGCAGAAACAGAACGACATGTCCACTTCAGAAAAATTGCCAACTTACGAACACAATATACAAGGCCAAGGTAAGTACAAACAACAACACTATGCACTACATCGGTGCCACCGAAGGTCCATTCAAGATGAGGAATAACAATCACAACCTTTCATTCAACAACAGGAAATATTCGAACAGCACAACACTTTCTACATACATATGGCAGCAAAAAGACAAAAACATCACACCAATAATAAGTTGGGAAATATTGAAAAAAGCCCCTGCCTACAACAACATTACAAAAAAATGCCTACTTTGCCTGCACGAAAAAGTAGCAATAATATTACACAAACCGCAAAAGAACTTACTAAACAAAAAAATCAGAGATAATCTCCAAATGTAGGCATGAAAACAAGTACCTATTATCCGAATTCATACCAAACGGATAAAATAGACAAACCACCAACAATCACAATTTAATTTCTAGATACCACCAAAATAATTGCATCTATCATTATTATCATTGCACCACCATTAGTAATCACTATTACCACTTTAAAATAACTATTAACTAATAATATGATCATTACCACCACCCAGCACCATCACTCACACATCACACCTACTATTAACCTATAAATCCACTATAATCATTAACGTATATTACTCCCCCAGCATGTTTAATACCTTAAAACAATATGATCAGATATAATTTCCATATGTAACCATGAGAATAAACACCTATTACCAGGATTCATAATAAATAAAAATAAACAAATAAATATAGAAAATAAAATAAAATAAAACACCAACAACCACTCTTTAGTTCAAGCTAGACCACAATAATTACATTTATAGGTTTTTATTATTCTCCCACCAACATTACTAATCACTACTAACAATTTACAATAAATAATTACCACTTATATTATCATTGCCACCAACCCCCTTACACATTACTATCACACCATATCTACCATTACCATATAATCCTGCCATAATTACTAACGTAAACTACCCCGTCTCCCAGCATATTTAATACCACCATAAAAATAACCAATAAGGATTACAAAATGAAATTTCTACCAGTCACATATACACAGTCAAAAATACAAAAAAACAAGGAAACCAGCTTTAATATAATAACAATAATAATAATTTTGAAATTAAAAATTAAAAATTATAGCAATCTTCAACTACCATAATTTTACACAGAATACCTATTATCAGGATTTATACCAAAATAAGTTAATACATATAACAAAATAAAATAAATCCCAGATCAATCTTTAAAAAGGCTTTGAGGAAGTGAAGTCTGTGAATCTTGGCAAAGACCACTAGTTTTTGAAACTCGTCAGAATCAATATTACTTTAGGACTTTCAACTACAGCAACAAGTAAAATGGATATGACATGCAAGTAGAAGAGAAAATAATGACATAATCCTGATGTTGACGTTTCACAATACTTTAAACAAAAGGTTAAGAAGGAAACACTAATATTGAAGAGCGATAATAAATAATTCACTTAAGAAACCTATTTTCCTGAAAATATGTTTTAAATGACTTTCTATATTCAAGTGACAATAATATTTTCTAACGATTGATCTGGGAAAACGTCTGCATACAGCTGACAGTTTAGGTCTTTCTGAACGAATTTGACGCCATATATGAGATCCATATGAAGGTCTCTATCTGACGCGGCTATTTAAGAACACGGCCCAAATTTTGAAGTTAATGTTTTAGTTTTTCTGCAATCTGCTCAGTTAGATGGAACTACCTCTAATATTCAATTATCCATTATACTAAATTTGTTTTACCTGATCCATAAACCTTGCTATTTGAAGATTTTAGTATCTACTAATTCCATATTTTGATTTTTATGATAGATTCAAGGGTACATGCTCTCGCTGCTTTCATTCAAATTCCAGATCATAGTTTCTGTTTTGGATAGATACATCTTAATTCCTATATCTTCGAACACTTGGTAGCAGATGCTGTTTTCCTGTTCGAGATAATTTCATCCCAAATATGAATGCCTATATCATCAACATAGTTCCTCTCTGTCATACCATAATACCTATTCTATTGTAATAGACTCCCACAGGTAATAAGTAGTAGTAGCAGTGGCCAGTTGAGCTCAGTGGTGTTGAGTGAGTCAGTCAATATCGGACATTGAAGTATCAACCATCACAACTAGATTTCTGCGCCATTAACTCTTATGTCAAGTTCCTAACGTTTTGTACGTCGAACCTAATTTAGAACGACTTATTGAAATACAAGCCTCCACTGTGAAAACTACTCTACAACACTCTCATTATCAGTATATTGGCATAGGGATGAAAAGCCGGTTGGAATTCTTCTATTTGTAGATTATTTTTGAATCTGGTATTGAAGGCTTAACTGATCATTGCCCATCTATTCACATCTGTGCTTGAATATGTAACGGGGTCAATCCAGGAAAAGATTAAATGTCGTACCCCTGATGAGGCCTGAAATGATTCCATATTGAGATCCTCCCCAAACATGCCTTAATTACGTCCCTTACCAGGATGAAAATCAAGATGGCTTTTGAGGCATTTACTTTCATAAACTGATGAGGGGTGCAGGATAAATCATCGCAGCCAACCAAACACCGCCTACTTAATACCAGCCAAAACATCTCCCGGACAACTCGACTACAGAAAAAAAAACTCACAACCAGCAAACTCAACTCGAGGACAAAACATCGTTCAAGTATGACATTTGTTTTGCTGATTTTTGAAAGGAAAAAAAAAAGTAACTGATGAAAATTCATTTTTTAATCAGCCGATTATGTGTCATGCGTGAAACACGCTAAGGTGAACATGCATCTTTCGATACATGACCGACCAGGCATATTTATTCCCACAGAAGTTTGCTATTTATTTTTTCGGTAGACCAGTTGCCATCCAAGGCAACCAAGTCTGTCCTGCTATATACCCATAGCTGGGCGGCGTGGAGAAGAAGAGGATTCATACTTTTCCCAAGAGTATTAGCATGTAAATGAATGTAATGAATTCGACTGGAATTCGAACTCGGCTCACCGATTCCTCAATCCGAGCCGCTTATCTACGGTGCCTTCATTTTTAATACATGACTATTTTTAATTTAAGAATTTATTGAAAATTTCATGCAATTCTCTTCAAATCTGCAAAGTTTTTTTGATCAGTCTTCATATATTTCTTTAACTTAGGGATATGGGGGATAAACTCCAATTAATTGCTCGAAAAATGCATCTCGGTTTCTTTGCACTTTTTGCAGCCCTGTAATGAATCTCAATATTATGAGGTGCTCCATCCCAAGCTCTGTGGACTGTCGTCTGTTTCGCTTCGGCGTGCTTACTTGTCCAGCCTTCGAAATTAAACACCAGTTGAAAACATTAGTTGTAACTAACAAATCGTCAAGCCAACCTTTCAAAATCTCTCCGACTCAAAGCCGATGAAAGAAATATGCGCACTAGAAGCTATAAAGTATCGCTAGCGTTGAGTTGTGTTCGCTCTGAGTAGGTTGGTTGTGAGCTGTCCAGGTGTTGAGTTTTCACAGAGATGAATTTGTCGGTGTTGAGTCGGCAGTGTTGAGATGGAGGTCTATTAAATATCCCATCCCGTATAATGAGAGTCCAGTTCATACAGTGTTTTACAATATGCATCCAGATGAGACACTTCTGTATATGCGAGCGTCATTCTGATTCCAAATTCCTTTCATAAAATATAAGGTGAATTTTGGCCATTTTATATTTTTAATTTCCCGCATGCATGTTTCTTGTTTTGATGTTGTCGACTGCAGAATATAATACGGTCAGAGTCTGTCTATATTTCTGAGATGAGGTATTATGTACAATATTTATATTAGTCGGACTATTGTCCTCATCTTTGTCGCCATATTTGTCACAACGTTTCGGCCGTTGTACGCTCCGGCCTTCTTCAGGTGGTTGGAATTTCGAACTAAACCCTTTATTTCGATCACTGGGGTAGACTGTTCTAGTTCCACGTGCCATGTTTGATGACACATGGCACAGTGGATAAAGGCGTTGGTTAGATCCAGTGACAGATCCAAAGAAGGTGAGTTCAATTCCTGGTTAAGGCAGTGGAGAACTTTCAGAGGTAAAATTAGCAGGAGATAACTGATAACTGACATCCATCAAACATAGCACGTGGAACTAGAACAGTCTACCCCAGTGATCGAAATAAAGGGTTCAGTTCGAAATTCCAACCACCTGAAGAAGGCCGGAGCGTACAACGGCCGAAACGTTGTGACAAATATGGCGACAAAGATGAGGACAATAGTCCGACTAATATAAATACTTTACATAATACGGTCAGTTGAGAATCGACTGTGAGAAAAAGAGCACAATTACGAAATTCATCCCCCACCCCCAGAAATTTGGAAATGGCATCCTGTACTGCTTGGCATTCGCCCCAGAAGCTCCATTACGAACATTCCAGTGTGTTTGGGTGTCAATCTGAGGGCAGTGTAGAGGATTCAGAAAAAAGTTGAATGAGTCTAATGGTGATTACGAAGATACGGCAGCTCGGAAAGCTCACTTTGATCTTTCTGATATGAAAAGAACTCCCGAATGTGTTGGTGAGGTGCTTAGACTCAACACAGAGGCTTAAATCAAGTTCCTTAAGGTGGTTGTGCTGTTCTGGGTTAAGAGAGTGGATGCTGGAAGTTCTTATCTCTGGTAACAGGACTCTGCTCCATGCCACACAAGCTGGAGAACACTGTCATGGCTGGCAGACAATTTCTGCGACCTCATCAAATTTACATCTGGCCACCTTATTCGCCAGACTGCAGCACCCTTGACTATTATGTGTGGAGCGCAGTTGAGCGAGAGAGCAACAAAACTCCTTGTAAAACCAAAGATGAACTGAAGGCAAGCATTATGGCAGAGTTTACCAAATTAAGCAGGGAGACCGTCCAGAAGAAATGCAGGAGATTCGGAAGTCGTCTGCAGTTTGTGGATTTTTGTGTAATTTTGGGAAATGTATCTGTTAAAATGAGATAAAAGTGTTATTTTTCATTGTTGTGTAATTTAGACGATAATGTATCCATCTCAGCCTATAATGGAACTTTAATTGAATTTGAGGGGAAAATATGCTATTTTCAAAAGATCAGCCTCAATGAGAAATACTGCATTCATTTTCCTTTGGGTTTTTAAAATATTTTGTATTTTACTCATTAGTAGGTTCAATATTGTTTTAGTTTGGAAACAGACTTTGCAATCATCGGATGTGTGGCACCTTGCATTATTAGAAATATTCATAGAAATATGATTTAATTTTTTTTTACTCGGTTTATTAAACAGGTTGTTAATTTTTCTTAGACGAAGAATAATTGAGTTGAAAATAATTCACTAAGTTGTACTTAGACGATCCTAAGGGAAGAAGAAGAAAAAAAGAAAAGAGGAAGAGAAGAAAAAAAAGGAAAGAGAGGTGGATGATGCATGACCCGGTCATAAGCGGAAACAGGTGTCAGAAAGATATCTTGGCCAACATGTTGGCCGAATTTTAAAAGACAATAGGAATTGTTATTTGAAATGAAAAGTCATTTAGAGAGAAAAAAGGACCAGGCTTGATGACAGCGTATTGGTGTTTGATAAGAATGTCGGTCAAAGCATCTGGCCTACTTTTTGCGTAGAAAGACTCATTATCAATTTGGAGAAAGGGAAATTTTTTTTAGAACAATAGAAACGAAATTTTTAATCGGAGAAAAAGTGTCTTTTGGGTTGAGGGGGTGACCGGTGGAACTGTATACAGATTCTGACCTGTTAAAATTGGAAACCCACGATAATAAAGTGGAGACATTTTCAATGTAGATAATTAAGATTTTTGACTATCAGGTCTGACCGAAAAAAAAACAAAGAGATGAAGAAGGCGAAATGTCTCGGCTCACAGATAGCGCCAATATTCTTTCCTGAAGTCACATCTAATTAGCGGCAGGCTGTTTTGACAGAACCCAGGTGAGAAAAAAGCCAAGATTATCATTTTCGTACGTGCGAAAAAGGCAAAATTAGATTTTGTTTTTTTAGAACAAGAACGATGTAAACCACGCCCGATTACAGGAGAACGCCCAACCAGAATCTCATTAGCCGAAAACGGTCACGTGGCTGGCCGGAAAAGAGGAGAAAGAAATGCTCGATCAAGAACCATTGGTCGAAAGCGGTCACCTGACATACGAGAGATGGATATGCGCCTCCCGACCAAAGGCACTATGAGGAAGTAGGGGTGAAAATAATAGCGATAATGGGAAGACAGAAATAATGCGGCTATTGGAATTATCGAGAAACCCCTGACGCCGACAAACCCACCCCATTTTGTTTTTGCGTCAATAAAAGCAGGACCCCAGTCGACAGAAATGAGTTGCAGCTGGACCGCGGGCAGGGATAGAGCCTGAACGCGGGCATCGGGCCCGATTCACTCGCCCCTTTGCGGGCAAGAGAATCCTCAGACAAGAAATCCTTCCACCCAAGTCGAAGACAAGAGAACTTCCAGCCCAAGCAGACGAAGAGGAAGATTGCTCGAAGGACGCCAAGAGTTGTGGCAGAGTTACGGCAGAGTTACGGCAGAGTTCAGCCTCGGACGGCAGCGAGAAGAGATCACCTCGGACGACAGAGAGTTGCGGCTGAGTTGCGGCAAGAAATCCTTCCACCCAAGTCGAAAACAAGAAATCCTTCCAGCCCAAGTCGAAGACAAGAGAAGTTCCATCTAAGTCGACGAAGAAGAAGATTACTCGAAAGCCTCAGAGAAGTTGCAGCCGAGTCAAAGACAGGCCGAAGAGTTGCAGGCCAGACAAGAAGTAAAGTTGCAGACCAAACAAGCAAATCAGTTCCACCTCAATCGACAGAAAAGAGTTGCTGGACGGAAGAAGAAGTTGAAATCAAGCCAAGCCCGAGATCAGAATTCGACCAAACCAGATCAAGTGAAGAAATACAACTCAAGTCGAAGAGAAGAATCAACTGCGAATGATTGACAGAAATTAGCCCCAGTGTCGAACTAGACCACACTCCGACATACATAATTCTAAAGAGTAGGCAATTCGAAATCTTTAAGTTGTATGATAGAAGCTTGGTGCCATAGTCCACAGAGCGGGTCGGGAAATAAGAACAATTTTTCTTTATGTAACGGACATTAGATATAAAAGTTGTCACCCTTTTTTATCAGTAATTTTTTGTCTCGTGAGTTTTTTTTTTCTTTTACTTGTGTTTTGCCACCCCGTCGGACTCAACTTGTATCGGCCCCAATCCTGCTGGTCCCGTCTGTCTAAGATCTAAACACAGCGTGGGTAGACAGACCGGAGATCAGTACAGTTGCTTCAGTAACCAGGTATTGGAAGCGAGTTGGGAAAGGCGAGGCTGGTGATCATCTAACCAAGGGGTTGGAGCGGCACGCTTGGAACCAGGAGGAGCGACCAGGAGGAGCGACGTCACAGTTGGCGCCGTAATCAAAGGATTCGACCCTGGGCCAGGTGTAGACCCGTCACATATGGTGCCGTGACCAGGATATTTCAACCCTGAGAAGACCACGATCGACCGCCGTTGCTGAAAATTCAAACAGAACTCAGAACGACCCAAGACCAAAGGAAAAAAAAAAAAGAACAGAATCGTCTGCAAGGTAGGACACCTTATTTTATTTCCCAACCTCGATTGTTGCTGCATAGATTGTCTTTCTCTGTAGACATGTCAGACTATGATTCGGATAGAGCAGTGGGGGTGAAGAGGAAGTAAGGCAGGGGTTGTCAGTGGATTTAAAGAAGCTGTTAGGTGGACCGAGGGTCCCAGTATTTGATGGCAGCGGGAAGGAGTTTAAAACTGGCTGGCAATCCTTGAGAAGAGCCGAATCATCTACGAGCTTTCGGACCAAGAAACCCTGTATTTGGCATACGATGCTACAAAGGGAAAAGCGTCGGAGTTCGTGAGGGGGCTCTTGGAAAATCAACCCCGCTTGTCTTGGGAAGAGATAAAAAGACTGCTAACCAAAGAATTCGCCGACGAAGGTACGGGCCATAGAGGCCATGAGGGCCCTTTTAAAACTGACACAGCTACGGGATGAAACCCCGGGAGAATTAGGGGCCCGAGCAGGGGAAGCTATCGTCGTTGGCATTCCCCGAAGTGGTCAGGGGATAATGCGGTTATGCAGGCCCAACTGGCGGACCTGTATGTAGAGGCGCTGAGCGACGAGCGTGTTCGTCACGACGTACTGAAGGAAGGACCGCTCAGACTGTCGGCAGCGATAGAGCTGGCCAGGGGAGAGCCAGGGCGTGTGGGATAAAGTGAAGAGGTGGGGAAGAAGCAAATACCAAGTCAGGAGGCTGGAAAGAGGGGTAGGCGGAAGATCCCCGCGTGGAATCAGAGGGTTAAGGAAGAGGTGGATCGGGCAGAATTATGGGGAGGAAGACCCCAATAGAAGGGCATGGTCGACCAGGCATGGCTTTTATAAGCCCACGCCGGGTCGATACAGGCTGGTCTGCTGGACCTGTGGGTACGAGGACCACAGGGCGGCGGAATGTCCGACGAAGTGGGGTTGCCCCCAGACTTCAATCAGGACAGATGCACCAGGTGTGGTAAGAAAGGACACCCTAGCCAAGTGGTGCGGGCTGAGGAAGGGTGCCCCACCGATATTAACAAAGAAGGCTGAGCCCAAGAGACCGGCCCAGGGAAAAGCCAGCGGGCCACCCCAGAATTAAGAGGGGAGGTGGCCCAGTTAAAAAGAAGAGAAATAAAAGCTTGGACCAGTGAACGGGTGAACCGCTTGAATAGAGGACGGGTTCCCCTGAGAATAGATGCAAGGCCAACCCAGTTAAAAAGGGAAAGAGCAAAATGTTGGACATGTGGTCGGCGGGCCACTTTGCGGCAAGCTGTCCAACAAGAAGGTGCTGGTTTGCAGGAGGCCAGGACACCTGAAAGAAACTGTATTTTTAAAACGGCCATGGGAGACCGGGAGAGGTCCGGCCAACGCCCAGGTGCAGGGGGGCGCAGAACTCCACCTCATGAAAAAAAATGAAGGTGATTTATTACTACCGGCGCCTATGGCTGGAGTTAACCCAAAGGTGGGGGACCCAGGAAGAAGAAAAGCTCAAGTGTTCTCTTCGCTAACGCAAGAGAAAGAACTATCCTGTAGAGCAGAGATAGGTGGTAGAGATGAGGGCTTTGGTGGACACAGGAGCATCTGTGTCATTGATGAGAGAGGAAACATACAGGCGGGTGAAATGGAAGAGAAGGTTACGGGAAGCGGACATAGAGATCACGCAAGCAGATGGAGCCCCCTGGAGATAAAAGGAATGGTGAGGCTCCCGGTGAGGATTGGGAGGGTGAAAAGCACCCAAAATTTTTACGTAACCCCCCCGACCTGTGTACAGAGGCAATCTTGGGAGAAGATTGGCTCCAGAGCCAGAAGGCCCAGATCGAATTTAATCCTACTGTGTTGGTGGTGAACGGCGAGAGAACGCCATTGGGATGCCACCAGAGGAAGAGATAACCATAGTGGTGGAGGAAGATGTACAGTTACCTCCTAGGACCGCAGTGTCGGGAAAGGGTAGGCTAATGTCAGAAAAAAAAAGTACGGAGAGGACCTCTGCAGTTGGTCCCTGTAGAAGGAAAGGGCCTAGAAGATAACGAGGGTAACCCTGTGCGAAACGGTAGTGGAGGCAGCCGAGTTAGTGCCATAATGATGGTGAACCAGGCCCAAAAGGCTATAAAAAAGGTTAGAGAGGGGAAAGATAGGGAGCGCTTCCCCAAGAACTCTGAGTCGGGTGAGGTTCGAGGAGGAACGAAGGAAGCTAGTAGAGCAAACAGAAGGAATCTTAGATGAGGACATATTAGCACCGGATCAATTTAGAACTAGAGTGGGGGGTCTGTTGAGGGACAATCGAGATGTGGTGGCCCAGTCAGACAAGGAGCTAGGGTCAGACCCACACAGTCGAAATGAAAATCGACACCGGAGACCACCCCCCTGTGAAATTAAAAACCCTACCGAACACCTATACATAAAAGACCCCTTGTAGAAGAGGCAGTAGAGGAAATGTTGGAAGCTGGGATGATCAGAAAGATCGATCTCTCCTTGAGCTTCCTAATAGTAATAGTAGGTAAGAAAGATGGCGGCCACCGTTTCTGTGTAGATTTTAGAAAGCTGAATTCTATATCGAAGCCGTTGGCGGTGCCATTGCCATTGATAGACGACATTTTGGCATTATTAGGGAAGGCAAAGTACTTCTCTACGTTGGACTTGAGGTCCGGGTATTGGCAAAGCAGCCCTGGATGAGGCTGACAAGGAGAAGGCCGCATTCGCGTGTCACCTGGGACTGTTTCAGTTCAGAGTGATGCCATTCAGTTTAGCTAATGCCCCGGGAGTCTTCCAACAGCTAATGTCAATAGTGTTAGGAGGATACGAGAGCTTTGCCATGGCGTATTTGGACGATATCTTGATATTTTCGGAGACAGTGGAACAACACTTTTTCATTTAAGACAGGTGTTGGGAAGGTTGAGGAAACACGAATTAAAATTGAAATTGTCAAAGTGTCAGTTTCTGAGGGAAGAAACTAGGTATTTAGGCTTCGTCATAAACGGAGACGGTATTAAACCGACATGGATAAGGTAAAGGTCATAAGGGAAATGCCAGAGCCCTAGACAGTGAGGCAGGTAAGAGGTTTTATAGGAGCTATAGGGCTACTACCGGCGCTTCGTCCCGGCATTTTCAAGAATTGCCATACCGCTAGTGGCCCTGACGAAGAAATACGCTAGGTTCAAGTGGACAGAGGACTGTCAACGAGCATTTGATTCGCTAAAGGAACAGTTGACAACCGTCCCACTGCTGACGTACCCAGACCTCAGCAAGCCCATGATATTATACACGGATGCCAGTGAGAGTGTGTAGGGGCAGTACTTACCCAGCCGTGTCCTGATAAGGAAGGACCAGTGCCAGGCATACCAGAGGAAGTACCGATATACTTCCTCTCCCATAAGCTCTCAGAGACACAACAGAGGTGGCCAGTAATAGAGAGGAAGCATATGCTATCATGTATGCTCTCCAAAACTGGACTACTATTTAAATGGTGCGGTCTTCACTATAAAAACAGACCACAAGCCTCTGCAGTACCTATTGCAGGCAGAGTGGACAAATAATAGGAAAATTCAACAGTGGGCACTTAAGTTAAGTGGCTACCACTGTAAGATAGAGTATTTGGCAGGAAAGGAAAAACACGTGCGCAGATTTGCTCTCAAGAATACCGAAACAACTGGAAGAAAGATCTGTAAAAGGTAGAACAGGGAGTAGATGATAAAGCCTATAGAATAGGAGTAATTAACTCTAATAAGCTAAAAAATCGCCCTATGTTAGAATCGGACGAAGAAGGGGACGCCCAGATAATAACCGATCCCTACTGGACAGAGGGAATTGAAAGGAGCAAGCAGACAGTGAAATAGCTGCTCTGAGAGAGAAGGTGAAGGCAGGAGAGACCACCAAGTATGCCATAATAGAGAAAGGCTGTATTATCTCTCAGGAAGGGATGAAGAAGTCAAGCCCAAGTTGTATGTGCCCAGAAGTTTAAGACCAGAGATATTGGAGCAGTGCCACGAGAGGTTGGGTCACATGGGAATTGATAGGACATGTGATCTCATAGGAAGAAAGTACTATTGGCCCAAACTGTACGGAGAAGTCACTAACTATGTTCGAAGTTGTGTAGTGTGCCAGTCATGAGCAGAAGGCAGGAAATGGCACCTTGGAGGAAACAGACGTACCAAACTTCCCTTCGAGAAAGTGAGTATGGATGTATCAGGACCATATGGGGAAACTGCACAAGGAAACAACTATATAGTGAGTTTTGTCGATTGGCTAACAAATTGGCCTGAAGCATTTGCAGTACCAGACAAGAAGGCCAGAACTGTGGCCGGGTTGATAATAAGTGAAATCTTCCCTAGGTATGGTGCCCTGTGCAATTGGTAACAGATAATGGCACGGAGAATGTGAACAGCATCATGAGAGAAGTTTTGACAGGTTTGAATGTAGAGCACATAAAAAACATCCCCATATCACCCCAGGGAAATGCTAAAGTGGAAAGGTTTCATAGAACCTTGGGAGATGTATTAGCCAAGTTGGTCAGAGAAAACACTGAAATTGGGACTTGTATTTGACGCAGGCTCTGGCGGCCGTGGTTTTACGATAAACGAAACCTCCAGATTTTCTCCTTATTTTTGTTGTTTGGCAGAGACGTGGTCCTGCCTGTAGATAACCTACTGAAGCCCCCGAAGAAGGTATATGGGAGAAGATCATCATCAACTATTGCTGGAACAGCAACATAAGATATTCGTACAGGCCAGAAGAAGAATAAAGAGGGCCCAGAAGAAAAGAAATGAGAGGGTGAATGCTGAAAGAAAGGTGGTAGAATTGAAGGTTGGAGACCCTGTCTACTATAAAATCCACCAGAGAGAAGGAAAACTGGACCAGAGATGGGAACCGTACTACCGGATAGTAGAGCAGACGGGCCCAATATCATATGTAATATGGGATCAACTGGCAGGACGAGCGAGGAGGGTTCATGCCAATGATCTGAAGAAGGCTGAAATAGCTAACCTAGAAATGAGCACGTCGAGGCCTAAGAAAACAAGGAAAAGGAAAGTAACTCTGGTTGAACCGGATGAAATGGAAACGGAAGAAGACTCCGAGGAGGATGAGGAGATAGGCCGACTTGGCCAGATAAACGAAGCAGTCCGAGTGACAGACTTGGAACCCTCAGCGGCGATTAGCGATGTTCAGTCGTCGACTGAATCAGTGCAGAGAAGATCCCGTGAGATCGCCATCACACCCCATGTCCGAAGAAAAGGAAGAAAAAGACGAAGAGGTCCAATCAAACAGTCAGAAGGCTCTAAAAAGAGACACCCTGAACAGGACGAAGGACCCAGCGAGTGGGAGGAGGAGGATCAGAATACCCTTTCCTAGCTTAAGGAAAGGATAAGGAACAGGAGAAGTTTAAACATAGAGTCGAGAGGTATTGAAGACATTCAAGGCGAAGACTCTAAACAGAAAAAAGAATCATCAGGGGATGAAGAAGAGGACAAAAAAACCTCCTGGACGGGAGTTAAACACAGAAAAAGAAGGTTAGAGGTTGAACAGGAATCACCTCAGAAGATGAGATCAGGGAGGAGAAGAACCCCAAATCTCAGTAGAACAAAAGGGGCTGTGCAGAATAGAAGCATTTAGTGTCGACAGATAACGACACTGGCTCATCCAAAATCCTATTGGCTGACTATGGTAGATGTGAGTGGAGGGGATGGAGTCATGGCTGCACCTCACAAGGGACGGAAGAAGATCATTGGCATTGTTGATTGATCACCAGTGGTGTCATGAAGTACGACCTTTAGAGTGGGCGCCACGCACCCTGGCCAGACCATTCTGTCTGCTAGAGGTTAGTTAGAGGAGGGAAGAGCCGAACTAAGAGAAAAGTTATGAAATGATTGGTGATGAGTCGAGCGAGACTAAGTGATTGTGAAGAATAACAACAAGAGAATTTGTTACCTTTCAGGAATGATAGCAAGGTACAAGGTGGAAGCAGACTACATAGCATTAAATTCGGGGAGAACGAAATTCATGTTACTATCAGCTGAAGAAGCTAGAAGGTGTAGAGATGATACCCTGGGGACTTGTAAAGAAGTTGAGCCCTATCTATAAAACTGGTAACCGCAGACTGTACATATTAGAATTGTTTGAAGGGAGGGGAAGGAATCAAAAGAATCTGCCAAGTAGAGGTATTAACAAACTCGGCATTACCACAAGCTATCAGTGTTTCAGAACAGAGGTGTGGGCAAAAAGTAGCCACACAGAAAACATATCAAAGAACCTGTCTAGGTTTCATGTGGGGAGAGTCCACAAGGACATTAAGAATAAGGCCACCGTTATCCCTGGTGACGCTACCCATGGGATGTTCGGCAGTTAGGGTGTCCATCTCCTTGCCCCCTATTACCAGATGGAAGAAAGGTATGAAGAAAAAGATTCACTCATAGATATGATTGGTAGAACAGCTGAGTCAATTGCAGAATTATGGGAGCCGATAGTGAAGAGATTCTCTAATGTTACCTTAAATAAGATGCCAGTATTAATGAAGCCAATAGAAAAAGATCGATAGAACAGAAGAAAATGGATCACTTAAGAGATAAGTTAAGTGCGTTGGGAGACGAAGGTGTAGCTTGGGAAGACGATGAGCAGATCGCGATAAGTTGGTCAATAGTAATGGGTACATTCTAGTTATAGCCATCATGGGGGTGTAATATATGAAGATTAAGAGTAAGAGAAGATTGGCGAACGACAGTCTAGTGAGCATGCAGCAACTCGAGAGCGAGATGCCGAGCGGTGTTCCTTACTCAGACAGGACTGGCGAAGAAATTGCTGAAAAGACCAATGGAGGAGGCTGGCGTGAGACCACCACGTGCGGCGGAAAAACCTCCCACGGCAGAGAGGAAAACATTGACCAAGAAGAACAAACCCTAGTGAACACATCTGCACCTACAGACACACGCACACATTACCTTGCATGTAGAACAGAAGAAAATGAAAAGAACATTTCATTGCATGTAGAACAGAAGAAAATGAAAAGAACATTACATTGCATGTAGAACAAAAGAAAATGAAAAGAACATTACATTGCATGTAGAACAAAAGAAAATGGAAAGAACATTACCCTTGCATGTTAGAAAGTAGAATAGAATTGCATGAGACAAATGCATGGTGCATGTTAAATGATGTAATTGGGTTTAGGTGTCATTTACGGGTAAATGACAAATCGGTTAGGGAGGATTGTGGCACCTTGCATTAATAGAAATATTCATAGAAATATGATTTAATTTTTTTTTTACTCGGTTTATTAAACAGGTTGTTAATTTTTCTTAGACGAAGAATAATTGAGTTGAAAATAATTCACGAAGTTGTACTTAGACGATCCTAAGGGAAGAAGAAGAAAAAAGAAAAGAGGAAGAAGAAAAAAAGGAAAGAGGTGGATGATGCATGACCCGGTCATAAAGCGGAAACAGGTGTCAGATAGATATCTTGGCCAACATGTTGGCCGAATTTTAAAAAGACAATAGGAATTGTTATTTGAAATGAAAAGTCATTTAGAGAGAGAAAAGGACCAGGCTTGATGACAGCGTATTGGTGTTTGATAAGAATGTCGGCCAAAAACATCTGGCCTACTTTTTGCGTAGAAAGACTCATTATCAATTTGGAGAAAGGAAATTTTTTTAGAACAATAGAAACGAAATTTTTAATCGGAGAAAAGTGTCTTTTAGGGTTGAGGGGGGTGACCGGTGGAACTGTATACAGATTCTGACCTGTTAAGAATTGGAAACCCACGATAATAAAGTGGAGACATTTTCAATGTAGATAATTAAGATTTTTTGACTATCAGGTCTGACCGAGAAAAAAAAACAAATAGATGAAGAAGGCGAATGTCTCGGCTCACAGATAGCGCCAATATTCTTTCCTGAAGTCACATCTAATTAGCGGCAGGCTGTTTTGACAGAACCCAGGTGAGAAAAAAGCCAAGATTATCATTTTTCGTACGTGCGAAAAAAAGGCAAAAATTAGATTTTGTTTTTTTAGAACAAGAACGATGTAAACCACGCCCGATTACAGGAGAACGCCCAACCAGAATCTCATTAGCCGAAAACGGTCACGTGGCTGCGGAAAAGAGGAGAAAGAAATGCTCGATCAGGAACCATTGGTCGAAAACGGTCACCTGACATACGAGAGATGGATATGCGCCTCCCCCACCAAAGGCACTATGAGGAAGTAGGGGTGAAAATAATAGCGATAATGGGAAGACAGAAATAATGCGGCTATTGAATTATCGAGAAACCCTGACGCCGACAAACCCACCCCATTTTGTTTTTTTTAATCCAATAAAAGCAGGACCCCAGTCGACAGAAATGAGTTGCAGCTGGACCGCGGGCAGGGATAGAGCCTGAACGCGGGCATCGGGCCCCTGATTCACTCGCCCCTTTGCGGGCAAGAGAATCCTCAGACAAGAAATCCTTCCACCCAAGTCGAAGACAAGAGAACTTCCAGCCCAAGCAGACGAAGAGGAAGATTGCTCGAAGGACGCCAAGAGTTGTGGCAGAGTTACGGCAGAGTTACGGCAGAGTTCAGCCTCGGACGGCAGCGAGAAGAGATCACCTCGGACGACAGAGAGTTGCGGCTGAGTTGCGGCAAGAAATCCTTCCACCCAAGTCGAAAACAAGAAATCCTTCCAGCCCAAGTCGAAGACAAGAGAAGTTCCATCTAAGTCGACGAAGAAGAAGATTACTCGAAAGCCTCAGAGAAGTTGCAGCCGAGTCAAAGACAGGCCGAAGAGTTGCAGGCCAGACAAGAAGTAAAGTTGCAGACCAAACAAGCAAATCAGTTCCACCTCAATCGACAGAAAAGAGTTGCTGGACGGAAGAAGAAGAAGTTGAAATCAAGCCAAGCCGAGATCAGAATTCGACCAAACCAGATCGAAGTGAAGAAATACAACTCAAGTCGAAGAGAAGAATCAACTGCGAATGATTGACAGAAATTAGCCCCAGTGTCGAACTAGACCACACTCCGACATACATAATTCTAAAGAGTAGGCAATTCGAAATCTTTTAAGTTGTATGATAGAAGCTTGGTGCCATAGTCCACAGAGCGGGTCGGGAAATAAGAACAATTTTTCTTTATGTAACGGACATTAGATATAAAGGTTGTCACCCTTTTTTATCAGTAATTTTTTGTCTCGTGAGTTTTTTTTTTTTTTACTTGTGTTTTGCCACCCCCGTCGGACTCAACTTGTATCGGCCCCAATCCCTGCTGGTCCCGTCTGTCTAAGATCTAAACACAGCGTGGGTAGACAGACCGGAGATCAATGCAGTTGTTTCAGTAACCAGGTATTGGAAGCGAGTTGGGAAAGGCGAGGCTGGTGATCATCTAACCAAGGGGTTGGAGCGGCACGCTTGGAACCAGGAGGAGCGACCAGGAGGAGCGACGTCACAGTTGGCGCCGTAATCAAAGGATTCGACCCTGGGCCAGGTGTAGACCCGTCACAGATATATATTGATATATGTCCTATTTCTCTAGGAATCTCTAGTTTAGTGTTGTCAGATCTGAAATGCGATCCAAAGTATTTATTGAGACCAGGACATTTCTTCTGTGTTCGTTTTTGATTGTATAATTTATTGTGATTTTTTAGCTTTTCTCAATATTTTAGCACATTATCTATGTTGCCTGACTTTATTAATTTTGTTTGCAATTTTTTTGGAGATATTGCATTCTTAAAGAGCTAACTAGTTTCTTTTTTTTTCCTTTGTTAATTATTTCCTTTGCATTCTTCCTTCTCTTGTTTTTCTTTCTTTTTTGTATCCTTGTTTTCAATTCATGATTTTCAAACCATAGATGTATATTTTTATTTTGGGAATGGTCTCAACTGCATCCCTTAATGGAAATATGATAACTTTATTTGATTCCTCTATGTAGCTTTGTCAAGAATTATTGACAATTTGGACGCTCGAGTACTACTGAT
>CAHIKZ030004770.1:1555000-1640000 GCA_903632075.3 Acanthosepion pharaonis | reverse complement strand
AAAGAAAAAGAAAGAAAGAAAGAAACAGAAAGAAAGAAAAAGAAAGAAAGAGAAATAGCGAAATAGTAAATGAGGACAGAAGGCAAAAAAAAACAGATAAAAACTAATGGAGAAAGAGTAATGAAGAATTATATAAGAAATAAATAATGAATTTTGGAGAAAAAGAAAAAAAAGGAAGAAAGAAAAAGAAAGAAAGAAAGAAACAGAAAGAAAGAAAAAGAAAGAAAGAGAAATAGCGAAATAGTAAATGAGGACAGAAGGCAAAAAAAAAAACAGATAAAAACTAAAGGAGAAAGAGTAATGAAGAATTATATAAGAAATAAATAATGAATTTTGGAGAAAAAAAAAAAAAAAGAAAGAAACAACAGAAAGAAAGAAAAAGAAAGAAAGAGAAATAAAGAAATAGTAAAGAAAGAAGGCAAAAAAAAAAACAGAAAAAAACTAAAGAGAAATAGAAGAATATATAAGAAATAAATAATGAGGAGAAAAGGCAAAAAAAAGAAAGAAAAAAAAGAAAGAAAGAAACAGAAAGAAAGAAAAGAGAAAGAGAAATAGCGAAATAGTAAATAAGACAGAAGGCAAAAAAAACAGATAAAACTAAATTTTGAAGAAAATAAGAAAACAAAATGAATTTTGGAAAAAAAAAAAAAAAAAAGAAAGAAAAAGAAAGAAAGAAAAAAAGAAAGAAAAGAAAGAAAGAGAAATAGCGAAATAGTAAATGAGGACAAAGGCAAAAAAAAACAGATAAAAAACTAATGGAGAAAGAGTAATGAAGAATTATATAAGAAATAAATAATGAATTTTGGAGAAAAAAAAAAAAGGAAGAAAGAAAAAGAAAGAAAGAAAATTATAAATAGATAAATAAATAATTTACTTTAAGGATAAAGATAAGACAGGAATAAAAAAAAAATGAAAATAAATAAAAAAGAGAAAGAGAAGGAAAGAATGAAGCGGAAAGTAAGATGAAAGAGAGAGAAAAAAGTAAGAAAACGGAAAGCAAAAGAAAATATAAAGAGGATGTAAAAAGAATAGGACAAAGGTCAATGAATGTACAAAGAAAGAAATATGAAAAAAAAAAACAATGAAGAAGAATAAAAGTTTAAGGCAATTGTATTTCAAATATAGGAAAAAGCCATAGCGAACATAGAAGAGAAAATCAAATGAAAGATAATATGAGAAAAATATATATAAAGACATATTATAAATAAAATCTGAACTCGTCCCACCTTTTTCCTATTTAGCTTCCGTAACGGTTACGTTATCTTCACATCGATATAAATGAAAGATTCGTTTTCTACGACTTATCAACACTTTGCAGGTTATTTAAAGCCAGAAAATATTTTAAGATTTTCAGATTTTATTGCTTTAGATAATAACGATGTAGTTATACAAGTCTTACTAATTAACCCATACCTGGGGAGAACAGATGGCTCCATACGTTTCTCAAGTATTCTGAAAGTGAATACAACAAACCCAAATAAAATTGGATTAACGGTCTCGAGCGCTCATCCAATTCATCAGCCGCAAATTCAAGCTTACAGCACCTGGTATTCCCAAGCGATAACCCAACTAGTCACTGAACAGATTCAACAATGTTTAACATCGATGAACGTACGGAGAGACAGAGAAACGCAAGTATAACATGACATAAAAAGAAAGAAAGAATAACTTAGACAAAAAGAAAATAAAGAAATAAAAAAAATGTTTACAGCGACAAATACAATCTATCTCTATCTCTTTCTCTCTCTCTCTCTCTATATATATATATATATATATATATATATATATATATATATATATATATATATATATATATATATATATATATATGAAGAAATATAGTCATAATATATGCTATATTGATGGGCTAAATAGTTCAATATCAAAGATAGAGCGTGTGTAATATAAAAGTGAACATAGAAGTCAACACTTAGAGGCGACATAGCTGTTTTATGCTAGATGCAATCTTGGCCTGACGATTGCATCTAGCATGAAGTATATATATATATATATATATATATATATATATATATATATATATATATAGAGAGAGAGAGAGAGAGAGAGAGAGAGAGACAGATAGATAGATAGATAGATAGATAGATAGATAGATAGATAGATAGATAGACACACACACACACACACACACACACACACACATATATATATATATATATATGAAGAAATATAGTCATAATATATGCTATATTTATGGGATAAAGTGCTCAATAACAAAGATAGAGCGTGTGTAAATATAAAAGTGAACATAGAAGTATACACTTAGAGGCGACAGTGTGTTTTATGCTAGATGCAATGTTGACCTGACGATTGCATCTAGCATGAAGTATATATATATATATATATATATATATATAAGTTGAAAGTCTGAATTATAAAGAAAACTCAACCTCAAGGGGACAAAGAAAGTTGGAAATTGACAACTAAAAGAAAGAAAAGCGAAAAAATGTATTATTAGAATAGGCAGGAAATAGGCTTTAAAAATAGCAAGAATCAAATAGAAAGGAATAGGATCAAAGATTTAAGGAAGGAAAAAGTTCAAAACGAGGCGGATTTGTATTAGTAACATTCGAAGAAAAAGATTTTCAAAAAGAAAATTAAAACTAAGAAAAAATGTGCAAAATTCATTGAAAACTCAAATGGATATACCTGTTGTCACTTCGTGTATTATATATATATATATATGTGTGTGTGTGTGTGTGTGTGTGTGTGTGTGTGTGTGTGTGTGTGTGTATGTGTGTGTGTGTGTGCATTTGCCACCTACCCTGCAAACGTGTAATAGATGCGTGCTAAGTCGAATTTCCTCAAGTTATAAGGTGCGAAAATGAATTAAATCATGAAGCGAAGGGTTTACACAGATTTTATCACTAAATATACGTTTTCTTCCAAACAGCGAAACAACTTGAAAACATCAAAACAAAATATAAGAGAAACGAAGATGAAGAATAAAATTTGGAATGAACGAAAAAATGATGGCCGAAGCTGCAAATTGAAGCGACTATACATTTACTTTTAATCATGTTCATCACGAAACCGACCATAAAATTTGTGGAGAAAGAAGAAAGAGAAAACAAAAAATCTAAAGAAAGACATGTCAAATGACACTGTGTAAAGCCGGCTCGCTTACGAGCGTTTTATTGCCTGTTCAATAATAGGCCTTCATTTTTTCTTCCTCGGGGCGCCATTTTGGGCACCTCAGAAAAAGAACAAGGTCACGCAATGGGCAAAATCAACTACTGTAATAAAAACTTTCTCACTATAAATTTATGTATAGTATCCTCTATGTATCTTTCTTTCATTTCTACGTTTTACTTTATATATATATATATATATATATATATATATATATATATATATATATATATATATATATGTATGTATGTATGTATGTATGTATGCATGTGTGTGTGTGTAAAGAGAGAGATATATATATATATATATATATATATATATATATATATATATATATATATATACGTACATACATATGTTCACGAGAAGTTCTGATAATTTATTGGCCGAAAAAAGAAAGGGTTTCTAAAATATTATAATCGTAGCCATTGTCTGTCTGTTTAATTTTTGTCAAACTCCTACGGATTTGGAGATAGACACCCATAAGCACACACACATACACACACACACACAAACACACACACACACACACACACACATATATATATATATATAGATAGATAGATATATAGATAGATAGATATATGAATGTGTGTGTGTGTAAAGAGAGAGAGAGATAGTCATATATATACATGCATACATATATATATATATATGTGTGTGTGTGTGTGTGTGTGTGTACACGAGAGGTCCTGATAATTTATTGGCCTAAAAAAGGGGGTTCAAAAATATCATAGTTGTAACCTCTGTCTACGGTTTTGGAGATAGACACCCATAAGAAGATATATTCTGAAACTACGCTACTTGGATATATATATATATATATATATATATATATATATTTAATTTTGATCAAAGTTTATCCCCTGTGTTGGGTACAATCACCCACTGAAAATTTTTAGATCTTTGATATAAATTAATTTAAATTTGAACAAGGGAAAATTTCCGAGTGTGATTGGGTAAGTATATTCAATTTTGATCAAAGTGACTCACCTGCACACTTATTTCTTTTCTTTAATTTAAATTAAACTTAAATTTGAACAAGGGAATAACTCCTATCCACAATATTGAAGTAGAAAACCAGAAGATGGAGGTCACTTCGGCAATATCAAAATGAGACAATATGGACGTCAATTTGAGCAAGAAATCACCGAACATTGGGTAGTGCCTTTCAATATATATTTGTTGCGAAAATTCAACTGCCATATCCATGTTGACATTTGCTCATCAATACATAGCATATCAAGTATAGCATCAAATACATATCAAAGGGGCCAGATGAAGCTGTTTTTGCTCAAATATCGCCACCGAAACATTTTTCATTTTGATTTAAATGAAATTTTAAATTTGAACAAGGGAATGACTCCTATCCAAAATAGAGAAGGAGAAAGCCATAAGATGGAGATCACATCGGCAAAACTATTGAGTAATAATGAAATGCATCGTTTTTCTCCACAAATTACATCATATTCTTCACCAGAAATGTATGACACGCAGCAAGGTGCAGGTAATTCAGCTAGTATATATATATATATATATATATATATATATATATATATATATATAAAAGTTTCAAATTGAAAATTATAATGTTTTATTTTATGTAAGTATTTATTTATTTATATATATATTTGATATTTCAAATTGTCCTCAATTTTTCATCAGAAATAACTGTTTGTTACAAATAAATTAAAATTACTGTTTGTTAGCAAGTTTGTTAGCGGATATCCGAACAGTGACGTTCCATATCACGTGACGTCCGCGTCTCGCGAAGGACGCTACTTGGACCTTGTGAGTTTTTATTTTCTTTTCTTTTATATATAATTGTGTGTTATCACCCCCGTTGGACTCAACTTGCATTACGGCCCCAACCCCTGTTTGATCTCGTCTGTCTAAGATCAATTCACAGCGTGGGTAGGCAGACTGGGGATCAGTGCAGTTACCCTGGTAACCAGGCGTTGGAAGTGGGTTGGGAACGGCGAGGCTGATATCAATCTAACCAAAGGGTTAGAACGTCACGTTTGGAGCAGCGAGGAGCCGCGGCGAAGACGTCACAGTTGGTGCTGTCCGTGACCAGGATATCAGAGCCTGGGGAACACGTGACGTCACAATTGGCGCCGCGACCGGGATCGAACGACACAGTCGACGCTGCGACCAGGGGACGACGTCACAATATATATATGTATATATATATATATATATATATATATTTGTTATATGTATTATTTATATATTATATCAGTGATGGAGCTAACATAATTAGTTATATATATATATATATATATATATATATATATTCGTAAAAATAATATGATAGATTGACGATGAGTTAGTGTTAGAATCACTGACTGGTACAAAATCGGTTGGGTTTCGGTCCTGGTTTGAGGCATTCGGACTTCTAGACGCACTGAGGAGCAGTGCTAAAGCGGAACGACACTGTCTGTGAATTATATATATGTTTGTTTTGGTTTACGGCCTATCAACAAAATATTGTATTTTTTCTTTTATGCTGCAAAATGCTGAAGAATTAAAAGAATGCCAGGAAAAAAGATGGCGTGTCACAGAAACGAGTAACTGACAGAGAAAATTTATATCAGTCTTTTTTGAAGAAATGACAGCGTATCAGAAGAACAGAAAATGGCACTGTTATAAAAATGAATAAATATATACGTATTTTTACAGTTCTGATACGTTGAAATACTGCGTATCTATCTATCTATCTATCTATCTAATCTCGACCTGTTCATATAAAACTATCAAATTTCAAACTGTTAATATCAAACTATCTATCTAATCACGACCTGTTCATATTTATGTATCTATCTTCGACCTGTTCATATCTATCTATCTATCTATCTATCTATCTATCTATCCAATCTTGAACTGTTCATATCTATCTATCTATCTATCTATCTATCTATCTATCTATCTATCTATCCAATCTTGAACTGTTCATATCTATCTATCTATCTATCTATCTATCTATCTATCTATCTATCTAATCCCGACCTGTTAATATCTATATATCTAATATCGACCTGAACATATCTATCTATAAAATCTTATCTCGATCTGTATATATCTATCTATATGTCTAATCTCGACCTGTTCATATCAAAATATCTAATCTCGAACTGTTAATATCAAACTATCTATCTAATCTCGACTTGTTCATATTTATCTATCTAATCTCGACCTATTCATATCTATCTATGTATCTATCTATCTAATCTCGAACTTTTCATCTCCCACTCTCTCTCACTTTGTATATATATATATATATATATATATATATATATATATATATATATATGGGTAAGAGTTGCCAAGTTTTCAATTTCCAAGATGAATAGAATCCAAGACAACGCGGACATGTGGGCGATGAATTATTATCGAACAACAACCCCTTTCCTACAGAAGAAACGTTGCAAGCGGCTACTTTATTTCTATTTCCATCGAACGTGTTCAGACGAATTACATTCCTTAGTTCCACCAGCTTCATAGCAATGACCCGCCATGCCATGCTAATTGCGTCTACCCATCCTCATCCTCCTCGCATTACGTCGGGGACGTTCAAGCAGTTTCTTCCCACTAACCGCTACTTTGTGGAACCGACTCTCAAGAGGATATTTCCATCGACAATTAAAATGTTAAACTGTTTATATCTAGGGGTAGCCGTTATTTCCCCGACATATAAACCAGGACAGGTTGATTTTTCTTGTTTTTTTTTAGGAAGAATGCGCTCTTTTTGAAAGCGGAAGTTTGATGTTAGACGTACTGCCACTAAAAATTAGATTCATTGTTTTTTACCAATATTTGAGAATCTAGCTTTAAAATCGTCCGAAAAAAAGTACCTAATTTCCGCAGTTTTGCTTACAACCTAACTTCAGAATTTTACTATTTCAAGAATAATTGCAAATAAAATTGACAAATTTATATATATATTATATATATATATATATATATATATATATATATATATATATATATATATATATATATATATATGTGTGTGTGTGTATATAAATAAAAAGAAAGAACAATAAGATATATAATCCGGTGTTCGTTTAGACATTTTATTTTTACAAAATAGTGCTCAATGTAAATTTACAGAGCATTAATATTATAAATTAATTGATTTAAAGTATGGTTTTTCCGCTACACAGTTCTAACCATGTTTCAAAAATGGAAGGTCCGAATTTAATTTTGTAATTAAATTAAAGACATTAGTTCCGTTTCATCCTTAAGCGAATTTTGGAGTAACTTTTAAAATTACTGGGTTTTAAAGACACCAAAAAAATCATATATATATATATATATATATATATATATATATATATATATATATATATATATATATATGTGTGTATGTATGAAAGTGTATAAACAAGATAATACTACTAGGCACATATTATAAGACAAAATGTTTTAAATTTACATTGTTTATTGAAAATCGCACTAAAACTGCTACATTGTATAATGTATTACAACATAATGTAGCTAAATTGTTCAGTATAATTTCTCTTTAAATTAATTGAATATCTTATTTGATAGTTTGATTGATTTAGTAATGATGAGCTTAGGCCATGCATTTTGTCTATATACAGTTTGTGAAGCTTCATCCAATTATACGTTTTAAATAATTCAATTATATTTTTATATATATTTATAAATCTTATATGTGCTATAAGGCTTTCACTGATCCCGAAAAGGAAATTCCAACGCTACGATTTTGAAACTAAACTTAATTTTTAAACTCATTCCTCAAAAAACGATATCTATTTGAAATAAAAAATATATATTGTCTCCTTATACATCAAACCTCAACTTTCAGGTTGCGTGCAATACCAGATTTCCAAAATCGGCCTCCACTAATATACACATACGTGCATCTTATCTCTGACTTCGTAACCCTCTACATTGAGTGGCTCTTGGGTTTTATACAGCGTTAACCTTATTGTAAAAAGCAATATCTTTATTTCCTGTATATGATGGTAACTAAAAGAGTATCAGTTCAAAGTAATTGTTGTTTCATTTTGAATATTCGATTATATAGTCTCGTAACAAAGGATAGTAAATAAAAATTAATTGATGGAAAAATGTATTAAAAATGTGCAAGCTATATAATTGCTGGTTAGATATCTAATAGTCTTAATGCCAAACTTGACATTAATAAAAAAAATTCATATAGAGTGAGTTGCTGTATAGCCGTGTTTTCATCTAAAATTAAAAGTAATATTTTTTTCCTTCTCGCTACCTACTTCTCTTTCTCAATACGTGGACTAAGCCACTAAATAGTTATTTACACTGGAAAATATTCCCACATTATTTAAGTCAATGTCTCCAACTTGATTGTATTCATCCGAAATTTTCAGAGACTTTAATCCATTGTCGTTTCTTATGTATTCGAGGGAAGCCATTGTTCACATAATATAATTTTAAAAACGACATTGCGACATGGCGTAAAATGTAGAGAGAATATATTCGATTATTCTAACTCGCAATTCGTTATTTTTCTCATTTTCTCTTATCTAAGGCCAATCCTTCAGCGGACTGGTGGGAACGTTCGATTAAATTAAATGATTTGTCTCTATTGTCTGCTGGATTAAACATTTATTTCTTCTCGATCCCAGAAATTATCCAGACACGAGCAGCATGGCCCGGCGTTGCCCGTGCTTGATTCAAAAATCGTACGACACATACAGCAATCGCTATCAATTGACTTAAAATATTTTTGCCCTTCCTTGCCTTTAAAGGAGTTCCCTTTGACGTGCTGATGTTGCTACATGCCTTACTTCTTGCCTATCTCACACTGCGAATTTTTTCTAAGCTCTATACTAAACATTAACTCTGTTACGAAAAAAGAACTAAACAAAATGAACAAAAAACGATCAGCTTTAAAAAAAGACTCGTAACTGGAAAAAACGAATGAAAAAGAATGTTAACAACAAATACTTTTTCATACCAAACCCAGTTCTACGGAATCAGAATCAACGTTGAATTTAAGCAAGCGAATGAGCCAAGTGGATTTAAGTGCCATGCAGATTAAAATTTTTGCCACTTGTGATGAATGCAGCTATCGATTTTTTTTGGATGCTAGCATGCTAGTTAACATTCGTGTCAGTCAGCTGTTGGCTCTCACGCTGGGCAATAGAATCTTCCTGCCTATTCGTGGCAGCCAGCTATAGGCTCTCACTCTGGCCAGTAGAAAATGGCCGCAAACTACATGAAAACTGCTGTAGACGCATGCAAAAATCAATTAATTCCACTATCGATGGGAGTTGGGTAATGCAAAGTCTGTGTTGCCCTTTCTGCTAACTTGGAGCATGTGCATGTAAATTTTGGTGCGAAAATTGCGGCTGTTCATTCGTTACACACACACACACACACACACACACACACATCCTGCCTTTTATAGATAGAGATTATTAATTTCATTCTTGTTTCTGTTACACCATTTTCGATTGTTGCGCCTTCTACTTTGTCTGACATGTCATTCGAGAATAAGATTACACGTCGATATCTCTCCGGAAATGAGAAACCATTACATCGCCTGTACATCCAATAAAATATATAAATACACAAAAAATAAATAAATAGTGTCTGTCTATATTACTGGGATGATGTAGTATGCAAACTATTTACATTATTCGGACTGCTGTCCTCATCTTTGTTGCCAAATTTATCCCAATGTTTCGGCCATTGTACTCTCCGGACTTCTTCAGGTCGATGGATTGTCGAACGGAACCATTTATTTCGCTCGCTAGAGTAGACTGTTCTAGTTCCACGTGCCATGTCTAATGGATGTCCTTGAGGACACATAGCACAGTGGATAAAGGCGTTAGTTAAATCCAGTGATAGGACCCAAAGAGTGTGAGTTCAATACCTTGTTAAGGCGGTGGAGAACTTGGAGAGGGGAATTAACAGGAGATAACTGACATCCATTAGACATGGCACACATAAGCGAGCGAAATAAAGGGTTCTGTTCGACATTCAAACCAAACGAAGAAGGCCGGAGATAACAACGACCAAAAACGTTGTGATAAATATGGCAACAAAGATGAAGACAATGGCACGAATAATGTAAATAAATAGTGATATTTAAGTAAAGATATTCTGTTGAAAAATAGGGCCACGAGCTAATAAATTCAGGAACGGTATTTTGCTACGATGGAGGCACGGTAGAATAATGGATAGCGGCTCGGATTGAGGAATTGAGAGCCGAGTTCAAATTCCAGTGGAATCCGTTACATTCATTTATGTGATAATACCCTTGGGAAAAGCATTAATCCTATTCTCTCCCTCTCCAGTTATGGTTAAATTGCAGGACAGGGTTTTATAGCCTTGGATGGCAAGCGGTTTACCGCAAAAAGAAATGGCAACCTAGTGCGGAAAAAAATCTGACTCGTCAGTCATGTATCGAAATATATATGATCGCCTAAGCGTGTATCACGCATGGCACATAACTAATTTTGCTACGTGAATATACTGCCATAAATTCATTATATACACCCATATATATATATATATATATATATATATATATATATATATATATATATATATATATATATATATATATATATAATCGAAATAAAAGTATAAAATTTAATATTACAAGACATATTTTAAAAAAAAAAACAACAACAACAAGTGGGGAAGCAAGCGGTTTCGCTCCCGCTCTTCAGGCGTCAACGGGAGATTCAAAATTAATACAGAAAAATGTACAATAGAGGAAATGGGGGGGAATATATATATATATATATATATATATATACACACCTATATATATGCAGAAGGAACTAGAGACAGATGACAGCATGGTGTATATATATATCCGACAACCTCATTCAGTTTATATGATCATGTCGTATGTGTGACTTCAGACTCACGAGTAATCTGTATACAAGTCCGTATATTGTGCAGTAGCGAGTATCTCGGGATATAGGCAATAGTTGTTGACGCTTTTCGTCGTTGTCTTTCGTCTCTTAGTCGGCCAATACGAGTCACTTCTTAATTACTGATACGATTCTGACACAAATATCTCCCTTTTATTTCTATCCAGGTTGACCTGTTCGAAGTTAGTACGAGGCAATTCACAGCTTAGAGGTTACTCTTTGGCTTGAATAAAGATACCTGAGCCACGGATGTCCTACTAAGTGTCCTTTCCCCACTGTCATGCCGGATATGCATGAGGATGTTAGGTATTCTGTTGTCACTAATGCTTGCAACATGAGTAGACCAGCAAAGTTTTCACTGCACCAGGATAGTCTCAATTCCACCAATGTTGCATATATATATATATATATATATATATATATATATATATATATATATATATATTGTTTCACTCCTCACCTATATTTTTTCTTCTCAAACAAATGGAAAAAAGGAAGTGACGTTTCACACACGGCTTGCCTACAAGCAAGATTGTTCATAACCATTTTCGATTCTCACCCGCCGAAGTGCAAGTTGCATCTTTGTAGTGAGTAAAATGGTTTTGTCTATACGATAAAATTATAATAAAGGAATAATTATCGCTCTACTATCAGTATCGAGCCCTCTTTTAGATTAATGCTGTGAACGTTGGAATTTATATATTATATTCGTTCTCATATATATATATATATATATATATATATATATATGTGTGTGTGTGTGAGTGTGTGTGTGTGTGTGCGTGTGTGTGTTTTACCAGTTTGTGACGAAGGGAGGAGGATATAAATCCAGGGAGAGCTCAATGTAAACTACAGAGCATTTTAATGATAATAAGAAGACGGAGACTTGAATTATCGATTTCGTTTCCAATTTTTATTTCGTGAACACCGAGATGTTCAACCCATCAGAACGAAATCTCCTCCGCGAATATAGGCAGTTAAAATCGTTTTCGGTCATGGATCGAACACGTGAGCAAAATGGAAGTTTTAGAGAGAAAAAAAAAAAACAAAAGCGACACTTATAATTAGCATCAGAACGAGACAGCTAAACTTTCTAGAGTACATGATGAGGAAAGACGGCTTGACAAAACTGAGACTCACAGGTCAGACGAAAACAAATGCATAACTTACCTAACGAGCTTGGGTAAATGAATGGGAGAACAGGATTTAGGAAAGATAGCAAAAAGATGAAATTTATTAAGATACAGGAAGTGGTGGCGCGCCATGATCACCTACCTCACGAATGGACACAGCACATAGAAGAAGAAAAAAATCATACATACATATGTTTTCTAGACGCTCGATGACTGGAAGGTGAGTTTGGGAAGAGCGGATTTTGTGTAATATTTTGGGATTCAACGCGGTATTTTATTTCAAACACGCAAGTTTACGATTATTTCATTACCTTTTCTCGTCTTCATTTTCGGGCGGCCTATAATTGCATAAACACAAGCCACTAGGCGACTGAAAGCCATGGTGTCTGGAAGAGGCGAGATTTTGTGTCAGTTGTCAGTGTCCTTTTATCGTAAATGGGAGTAGGACTGTCGTTGCAGAACGGCAATCTTGTCCAATCACTCAGACATTTGGAAGCAATTTGAGTTGAAACAGGTAGACTCGTGCCAAGATGTTTCTTAGACGGGTTTGACAGTTGAGGTTTGGTGGGGGGGTTGTAGGGTTTGCGGTGATGATGGGATTTGGGTGTTGCTTCCATATGGATCAAACATAAACGGAGAACATTAGAGCTTTTAGAAAAAAAGATGGTGGATGGATGGTGAAAAGGAGAACGGGACTAGAGAAAGACAGAAACGAGAAAAGAAAGTGGGGGTAATTGAATTTAAAAAGAAAGAAGAGTAAAGTAAGAAAGATGAAAAAGAAGAAAGTAAGAGGAAAAAAAAAGAATGAAATAAAGAAATAAAGCAGGAAAGGAAAGTTATAAAGAAAAGAAAGAAAAGAACGAAGTAAAAAGCTAAGAGGAAATTAAGAAAATTAGAAGAAAACGAAAAGTTACCCAAAAGTAAAAAAGAAGGAAAGAAAAAAGGAGAGTAAGAAAATTATAAATAAAGCAAAAAAGAAAGAAGATTGTTATGGGGTCCACCCCTTTTTCATACAAGTGGACTCGACCAGTGTGTACTTGTATTGCTGCCGGTGAATACCCGGAAGTTAGAGAGAGGTACTCAGATAGAGTGACAGTCAGAGAGATACACTTATACACTGATACAGTGAGAGTGTGAGGTAACCGCTTTGTAGGAGTCACAGTTGCGAGCACGTAGACTCAGAAGTAAGTCCTACTTCGATACTGAATTTCCCAGACTGTATTATTATTGCTACTAACCGCATTTCTGGATCTACTAACCGTATTACCAATTGTATTATTGAGTCAATACATTTATTTGCTATATTTCATTCCTGCGTTTGTCATTCATTTGAGACCGGATTTCATCCCGGAATCCACAACAAAGACGAAAATAAGGAAAAAGAAAACGAACGAATACTAAAATAAGAAAATACAAAATAGCTAAAAAGACGAGGAAAATAAGAAAAAATGACAAGAAAGAAACGAACGAAAAGAAGCAATAACGAAAAAGAAATAGAAGAAAAAAAGTTAAGTATCAGAAATGAAGAAAGAGAGAAAGAATTAAAGAGACACAAGGGAATTAAGAAATACAAAGAAAAAGTAAAATCAAAAGGAAAAGACAATTAGGATATGAAAGAAAAGGCAAAGAAAAATAGATAAGTATGAAAAACAATAAGGGAAGGAGAAAAAGAATGAAAGAAAGATAGACAGAAGGAACAATAGTTGATATGAGGAAAAATTCCAACCCTGATGAGCAGTGTATCTTGAATGCTGTCCTAAGATTTTAAACTTTTCTTAGATTCATTATTTCTTGGATTTATTTTTCATTCGACATTTTTATTACTTCGAACATCATTTTATTTGATACTCGTATGTGAAACAGACGTTCTGTTTTATTTATTTTTATCAATAAAGAAGAATTATTACTTTTTAATCGACCCTCGTGCCAAAGGTAAATTCAAGAATTGCAATGTTTGATTCCTATGCAAACAGTCCTTCATTACTTTAAATTATCATTCAGTGCAATTTTCCTCTCGTAATTTCCACTTATTTGTCTCAGAATGGGAAATCGAAGAGTCGTTTTCGAATTTCAGTTAAGTTCCATGCATTCATTTGAGCGCAAATACCCTCGGAAAGGGAATGAAACGTTCCGGCGTAGCGTATTTGGCCTCGCTAATTCGACATAGGAATTTCTCGGCAGTGGAACGATTCGGCATCAGATTACTCCTTCGTCGTTTTAGTGAAATTTGGTCTCTCTCTCTCTCTCTCTCACACACCCTCTCTCTATTTTAATAGTCAAATTAGTACTTCGTCCAATTTAAGAAAAAGAGTAGGTGGAGGCATGTTTATATTTAAGAAATGAGTAGGTGGAGGCATTTTTACATTTAAGAAAAGGAGTAGTTGGAGGCATTTTTATTTTATATTTCCTGCAGTGCAGCTTCATATTTTTCAGTCATCAATGCCCCTTTTATTCCAAAATGGAAGCAAATATTTTATCAAAACGTAGAAGAAACAAAGTGATACACAATGGATACCTTTTTATGGATATATATAGAGATACTGACGGACGAATCAAAAAAAGTCGTAATGGAAGTTGAATCATTAGAACCTATTAAATTCCTCAAGGGTGTTACTCATAATTACGAAATGAAGAAGTAATTTCTAAGATTAAATAGTTTTACTAATTTTAAAAAAATTTATTGAAATACAATATTCTTAATTTAAGTTTTTAATTTACATTATTCCATTAGTGTTTTAATAGGATCCTTAATTCCGTAAATGAATAAAAAGTCATATTGAATGTCGGGTGTTTTCAATGATTTTATCCTATTTTTAGGTTTGCTTCCAAAGTCAGTGATGGCGAAACAGTCTGACGCATAAACGGTTGTGTCAAATAGTACAATTATATTTCTGACGCCGAATCAGCGACGCCAATATGGCCTATGTCGACACGTACAAACCCACTTTTTTAATGACTGTAGAGACAAGGCTAAAGCCAAGAAATGAAATGTTTATTTCCTATGCAAACAGTCCTTAGCTACTTGAAAGGTGTATGCAGTGCAATTTTCCTCTCGTAATTTCCACTCATTCGGCTCAGAATGAGAAATCAGAGACTCGTATTTGAATTTCAATCGACTTCCTTGAATTAGGTTACGCGTAAATACCCTTGGAAAAGGTATGAAACCATCTCCTCACTACAAATAATGGCCTAAATAGAAGATTTGTATCGCAAAAAAAAACTCATCGTTATTCTTGAAAAAATGTTAATGCAATACTCACACACCCCAAAAGGACTATTCTTACAATTCAAAATATGTTATGGATTTAAATAACATTGAAAGGGTTGATTAACCGTAAAAAACCCAAAACAAAACACTCGACAAGCCATTCGTTCGCACTGCTTTCGGTCGACATGAGACTATTGTTAAAATTAACTCTGATGAGAAATGGTAGTTGTCCAATTCAAGAAAGCACCAAATATCAAATAACAAAGAATATTTACCTTATTTATCAGATGCCAGCAGTTACCATCATGGCTTGAACTGATGCAAACCGTGCGTTTGTTGTTGAAACATTTTTGTTTTTAGACTGGTGAATCTGATATTGCAACACGGAACATTTTGTGCACATTTCATGTTAAATCAAAACGATGCCGTTTCGGATAGAAAATCGATTCTTCTATAGGTTGAAAATGTCAGAGCCACATGTTTAGCGCTTAAAAGAAAGCCAACAGGAAAAACCTCGAAACATTCTGTTATACCTGACGTACCTATTCTATTAAATAGACTCTCCCGCACATAAAAATAAGTAGTAGTATTACGTGGTGTTGAGTGAGACTGTTGGACATTGAATATCATCCATCACAACTAGATTTGCTGCGTCTTTTTTTTCAAGTTCCTAACGTTTTGTACGTCGGACCCTTTTAGGACCGACTTAGCGAAATACAAGCCTCCACGGTGAAAACTACTCTACAACACATTCCAACTTCCGAGTGACGCAGAACTTTAGAAATCGTCTACAAAAATATATAGCAAATAGATGCCATCATTTGGAAGATATCGTTTGTAAATCTAAATATTAGGTTGGTGCAAAAATAATGACGTTTGACGTTAAAAAATACGTCAAAAAACGACATTATTACGTCATTATTTTTGCACCAACCTAATAATTAGAAACTATAATCCTTTATATAAAGATCAGTGTTAATATATTTTTAACAGCTGTTACTTTGGGATTTTTGGCAGCCATTAGAATGTGGAAGGTATTACAACCGGAACCCTGTATGACGTCAGTGAAGAAAATGCTTAGGAGAAGCATCAAATAATATGAAAAGCAAATCTGAAGTAACAGAAAAAAATATGAGGACAATGAATTAAAGAATATATCACGATTACAATGAATTTTTAAAGACAACACAGAAAAAAAATTAAATGATGTGTCAGTGACCATAGTAAGATTTAACAGAGGCTGGGAAGGAAAACAGCGGGAAATCAAAGAACGAGAAAAATAAAATTCGATCTATGAAACCCGACATATAAAAAAGTGACGTTGACGTGATAAGAAAATGACGGGCAGTAGGGGCTGAGAATTTCGTATCGGTTTTGTTGACAGAGACATTGCCGACGGCACATAAAAGAGAAGAGGCTGTACATCAGTAAGGATGATAAAAACTGACAAATGAATATCAAAAAACAGCACATATCTGAAAAGACAGTAAGCAAAAACAAAACGAAAAAAAAACCCAAGGACAACTGATCTTTGTAGATTTCAAGAGACAATCGAGTGAAATCTCAGATGTAATGAACACGGGTCATAATAGTAAAGACGATTTTTGAAAAAATGAAAATGAATTCTTTTCAGCATTAACTGAGATGTACCAGATGGAACAGCAAAATTGTCCAAATCCTATAACAGCAAAATTGTCCAAATCGTATATTAGCAAAATTGTCCAAATCGTATAATAGCAAAATTGTCCAAACCGTATAACAGCATAATTGTTCAAATCGTATAAAAGCAAAATGTTCAAAATCCAAAAATGAAGTTTATAACAAATCCTAAATTGTCCAAATCGTATAACAGCGAAATTGTCCAAATTGTAGAGAGCGTAATTGTTCAAATCGTATAACAGCAAAATTGTTCAAATCGTATAACAACAAAAATGTCCAAATCGTATTACAGCAAAATTGTCCAAATCGTATAATATCATAATTGTTCAAATCGTATAACAGCAAAATTATCCAAATTGTATAACAGCAAAATTATCCAAATCGTATAACAGCGAAATTTTCCAAAGTGTAAACAGCGTAATTGTTCAAATCGTATAACAGCAAAATTGTCCAAATCGTATAACAGCAAAATTGTTCAAATCGTATAACAGCGTAATTGTTCATCCCACAAAATGTTTAATAGCTAAAAATCCACTAAACAAATTGAGTTTCTTTCTCTCAGAATTTCAGTCACGACGTTCACCCATCTTGGCCCAATTGTTATAATAATCTCTGAAAAACCCTTTAAGTTATTCAGCTAGCAGGAGAACAGGTTAAAATCATTTTGCGTCAGCTCCACTCTGTGTTTCCCAACTGGGCAATGGTGAGAGGAAAAGATCATTCTGGCTTACAGAAATGATACCAAATTCACACACTGGCTTCATTCATCTGAGTCTATTCAAGAACCATCATGAAAGGTAAATAGGTTTTAAAAAGACGGAACAGTAAAGAGGAAAACTAGATCAGGTGGTCACAACAGCAAGAGGTATAGCCATTTCAACTTAGAGCTAAATACATTCTTATTGTTTAAAGTAGAGTTCAACAGTGTTATAAAAAAAAAAACCGGGGAATTCCAGTAACATATCTTTAATCATTTTTAAAGATACAATGGTTCAAATCGTAATGTAATAATTGGACAATTTTGCTGTTACACCCGATATATACATATATATATATATATATATATATATATATATATATATATATATATATATGATCGAAATAAAAGTATAAAATTTAATATTACAAGATATATTAAACACAAAAATAAAAAATGAAAAAAAAAAACACAACAACGAGGGGGGAGCAACACAAAAACACAAAAAACTTTGCAATTTATTATATTTGTCTAAATAAAGTTTGTTGATATATAAAATTATACAAAGTTATATATTGTTATATCATTTATATATATATATATATATATATATATATATATATATATATATATATATATATATTGATAATATTAGTGGTAAATATACACATACATATACAATCATATATCTAAAATATATAAATATACATACATACATATACTTATATATTTGTATAAAAAGTAATTCCAAGAGGATAGAATCCAGGTAGAACTCAATGTCTAGGACAGAGTAAGGATATAATAAAAAGGCTGTGACGGTTTACACTGGCCCATGGTCGAATCCCTTGGTTACGGCGCCAACTGTGACGTCGCTCCTCCTGGTCCTGGTCCTCCTGGTTCCAAGCGTGCCCTCCAACCCCTTGGTTAGATGATCACCAGCCTCGCCTTTCCCAACTCGCTTCCAATACCTGGTTACTGAAGCAACTGTACTGATCTCCGGTCTGTCTACCCACGCTGTGTTTAGATCTTAGACACACGGGACCAGCAGGGATTGGGGCCGATACAAGTTGAGTCCGACAGGGTGGCAAAACACAAGTAAAAGAAAAAAAACTCACGAGACAAAAAGTTACTGATAAAAAAGGGTGACAACCTTTTATATCTAATGTCCGTTACATAAAGAAAAATTGTTCTTATTTCCCGACCCGCTTTGTGGACTATGGCACCAAGCTTCTATCACACAACCTAAAGATTTCGAATTGCCTACTCTTTAGAATTGTGTATGTCAGAGTGTGATTTGGTTCGACACTGGGGCTAATTTCTATCGATCATTCGCAGTTGATTCTTCTCTTCGACTTGAGTTGTATTTCTTCTTCTTCGTCGACTTAGATAGCACTTCTCTTGTCTTCGACTTGGGCTGGATCTTCTCTGCGGCTTTCGAGTAATCTTCTTCTTCGTCTACTTGGGCTGGAAGTTCTCTTGTCTTCGACTTGGGTGGAAGGATTTCTTGTTTCGACTTGGGTGGAAGGATTTCTTGCCGCAACTCAGCCGCTACTCTCAACTCAACTGATTTCTGTCGACTGGGGTCCTGCTTTTATTGACGCCGCAGCAAACCGGGGTGGGTCTGTTGGCGTCAGGGGTTTCTCGATAATTCCAATAGCCGCATTAATTCTGTTTCCCCATTATCGCTATTGTTTTCACCCCTACTTCCTCACAGTGCCTTTGGTGGGGAGGCGTACACCCATCTCTCCCGGTTTCTCGTATGTCAGGTGACCGTTTTTTTTTACCAATGGTTCCTGATCGAGCATTCTTCCTCTTCTTTCCGCATATCACGTGACCGCCCTCGGCCAATGAGATTGTGGTTTGGCGCCTCCATCTCAAATCGGGCGTGGCTTACATCGTTTTTGTTTTAAAAAACAAAATCTAATTTTGCCCTTTTTTGCACGTACGAAAATGACAATCTTGGCTTTTTCTCACCTGGGCTCTGTCAAAACAGCCTGCCGCTAATTAGATGTGACTTCAGGAAAGAATATTGGCGCCATCTGTGAGCTGAGACAATCGTTTTTTTCACCTCTTGTTTTTGTCAGACCCGACAGTCAGAAAATCTTAATTATCTACATTGAAAGTGTCCCCACTTTATTATCGTGGGTTTCCAATTCTTAATAGGTCAGAATCTGGATACCGTTCCACCGGTCCTCCCCTCAACCCAAAAGACACTTTTTCTCCGATTAAAAAAAAAAATTCGTTTCTATTGTTCGAAAAAGAAATTCCCCTTTCTCCAATTTGACAATGAGTCTCTCCACGCAAAAAAAGTAGGCTAGGTGCTTTGACCGATATTCTTATCAATTCAATACACTGTCATCAAGCCTGGTTCTTTTCTCCCTCTAAAGGATTTTTCATTTCAAATAACAATTCTCTATTGTCTTTTAAAATTCGGCCAACACGCAGGCCAAGATATCTTTCTGACACCTATCTTCGCTTATGACCGGGTCATGCATCATCCATCTCTCTTTCCTTTTTTTTTTCTTTCTTCCTCTTTTCTTTCCCCTTCCTTCTTCTTTCCTTAGGATCGTCTAAGTACAACTCTAGTGAATTATTTTCAACTCAATTATTTTCCGTTTAAAAAAAAATCAACAACCTGTTTAATAAACCGAGTAAAAAAAAAAATTAAATCATATTTCTATGAATATTTCTAATAATGCAAGGTGCCACAGGCTTAAACACTAATATTCCATGGAATATTAGTGTTTAAGCTCTTTATCATTATATATATATATATATATATATATATATATATATATATATATATATATATATACACGTACGTATAACAGTTAAATCTACATAAATATCCTATACTAATTTTGTTCCTGTTTCCACATCATTTGGATATACAGTGTTCATAGTGTTGGAGAAAAAAAAAAGGAATGAAATGTATATTCATGATATATATAGGAGTTATATAGTGGGAGCGAGAGTAAAGAGGCGTGATGGAGGAAAGTATGAAGAGACGGACAGGGAATAGATAAGGACATCTGGAGATGTCGATTGTCCTTTGAATAGTTGGAGATCATAGTTATCAGGGAAACAACTAATAAGAAAGGAATTCTACGGACGGCAAGTGCGACACATGAAGTTGAAGAGATGGCTACATTTAACCGTTTTGACACTGAAAGGGTGGGACTGTGATGCCAGCCTAGTAGCACGCTTAATTTCGTGCAGTCTGGGAACTAGCGAAAGTAGCTCGTCGGAGCAGTTACCGCGAAAATATTTGTAGAAAACATAGAGGAAGGCGACGGCATATCTGTGAGAGATCGACTGTAAACGAGATGCTAGATCAGGACCAACCACATTGCATATCAGTCTATGGATCTTGTCGAGAACATTAAAGCGAACAGCTGGGACAACAGACCATATATGGCAGCAGTATTCCAGGCAAGAGCGAAATTATTGATTATAGATTTAAATGACGGACTCGGACGAGAAAAACTTTTTGGCACGACACAGGGAACCAACTTTCCTTGCAATGGATTAAGCAATTGATTCAAAGTAATAGTTCCATCTCAGGTCAGCGGACAGTTTCAGACCAAGCGGTCGCAAAGAGGTGCTCTCCTGGAGTTTACCATCAGACATTCTAATGGGTGGCAAGGATGGTTCCTTGTGGTGAGTAATTGAGAGCAGTTTTTTTTTTAAGTTAACCAGCCAATACCTGCCCCAGTCTACAACCAATTATATATATATATATATATATATATATATATATATATATATATATATATATATGTATGTGTGTGTGTGTGAAAAGTGTATATAAATATAAATAAATATATATATGTATAATTATTTATATATTATATGCGCGGTACTTATTAGAAAGCGCTCAATATCAGAGATAGAGCTAACATATATATATATATATATATATTATATGTGTGTATGTATGCGTGTGCGCGTGTGCGTGTACACATTTTCTTAATCATTTACTCATTAGTACACTGTTATACGCCGTGAAATTTTTAAAATGTGTGTTTGTTTCCGTTCCTCCATAGTTACTTGACATTTTTTTCAAATGGCATAAGTTAGCGTGCCGACAGTCCGAAATAATTTAATTCATTCTTCTTATTAATTTAATTCACGTTATTATTATTCAATCTCTACATGGAGGAAATATAGAGATTGCAATTCTTCCTCTTGGTTTCTTCAAATTTTTTTTAATTATATCCTGTTCTACTACCTTTTTTTTTTATTTTATTTTCCATAATGGAAGAAATCAGTCAATAGCTTCGTCCACCGGAAGGAAAATTGGCTCCCTATGTCGCGCCAGGAAATTTTTCTCGTCGGAGTCGATCCTTCAAATCAACAAATCAACCATTCGTTCTTACATGGGGTATGGCTGCTATATATTTTCTGGAGTCCCTTCAAGATCCTTGATAAAATCCAGTGAAAGATATTGTTATACTGTGGCGAACGCAATTATTTTTTTCTTCCACCGAATGAATTCGAATCTTCGTCGCCACTTGTTATGGTCCGGTCCCTTGTACCACGGTGATAGTCCAAGGTAGAACCAATAAAGAAGAACTCGAACACGGATATGGAATAACACAGATATATTACAAACAGGAATATATACAGATAAATAGAAGTGTTAGTATGAACAATCAGGTTTAGTAGTAATTGTCTGAACGCGACTCTGTTTCGAACTTCCTCTGACTCGACTGACTGACTCGCTCACTCTGACTGACTGACAGACTCCTGACGGACTTCACTCCAGACTTCAGACGGAACAGTATTTAGTCACACCCACTACGAGGGCATCATGTGACACAATGCAGTCTCGACCAGTATCACTATTCCAATGTCTTGCAGGAATTATCTGAACGCGACTCTGTTTCGGACTGCCTCTGACTCGACTCTTGACTCGACTTGAACTACTGACGATATTCAGTCAACCCCCACCCAACGAGAGCGTCATGTGGTACAAGGCCGGTTTAACGTGGGATCTCCAAGCCCGTGGGCTCTGTCAAAAATATGCCCATTGAACCCGTATAAACGGGCTGAGGGACGGTTTACCTCCCCGAACGAGACTCCGCCACTCAGCGTACCCTCGTTCGAGTTCCTCCCCGCCTGAAGGCAGAGAGTTCAACCGATCAGCCGTTCAAGACTTGAACTACTGACGATATTCAGTCACCCCCACGAGGATGTCATGTGGCACAAGGCCTTTTTTGAACCCGTATACGTGGGCATTCCCGAGCCATTAGGCTCGGCCAAAAAATAACCCATTTGAACCCGTATAAACGGGTTCTGGGCCAAGGCCCCCCCCCTCCCCGAAGGAGACTCCGCCCTTCGGCGTAGCCTCCTTCGCGTTCCTCCCGCCCGTAGGAAGAAAGTTTAACCGAACAGTTGGTTCAGAGTTGAACTACTGACGATATTCAGTCCCCCACTAGGGTGTCATGTGGCACAAGACCTTTTAACGTGGGCATTCCCGAGCCATTGGGCTCGGCCAAAATAACCCATTTGAACCCGTATAAACGGGTTCAGGGCCGAGTTACCTCCCCCCGAGGAGACTCCGCCCTTCGGCGTAGCCTCCTTCGGGTTCCTCCCGCCCGTAGGAAGAGTTGAACCGAACAGTCAGTTCAGTGTTGAACGACTGACAATATTCAGTCACCCCCACGAGGGTGTCATGTGGCACAAGGCCTTTTTAACGTGGGCATTCCCGAGCCATTAGGCTCGGCCTCCCATTTGAACCCGTATAAACGGATTCAGGGCCGGTTTTACCTCCCCGAAGGAGACTCCACCCTTCGGCGTAGCCTCCTTCAGGTTCCTCCCGCCCGTAGGAAGAGTTTAACCGTGCAGTCATTTCAGAGTTGAACGACTGACAATATTCAGTCACCCCACGAGGGTGTCATGTGGCACAAAGGCCTTTTTAACGTGGGCATTCCCGAGCCATTAGGCTCGGCCAAAAAATAACCCATTTGAACCCGTATAAACGGGTTCTGGGCCGAATTTACCTCCCGAAGGAGACTCCGCCCTTCGGCGTAGCCTCCTTCGGGTTCCTCCCGCCCGTAGGAAGAGAGTTTAACCGTGCAGTCAGTTCAGAGTTGAACGACTGACAATATTCAATCACCCCACGAGGGTGTCATGTGGCACAAAGGCCTTTTTTAACGTGGGCATTCCCGAGCCATTAGGCTCGGCCAAAAATAGCCCATTTGAACCCGTATAAACGGATTCAGGGCCGGTTTTACCTCCCCCGAAGGAGACTCCACCCTTCGGCGTAGCCTCCTTCGGGTTCCTCCGCCCGTAGGAAGAGAGTTTAACCGTGCAGTCATTTCAGAGTTGAACGACTGACAATATTCAGTCACCCCCACGAGGGTGTCATGTGGCACAAGGCCTTTTAATGTGGGCATTCCCGAGCCATTAGGCTCGGCCGGCTCTTATTTGAACCCGTATAAACGGGTTCTGGGCCGATTTACCTCCCGAAGGAGACTCCGCCCTTCGGCGTAGCCTCCTTCGGGTTCCTCCGCCCGTAGGAAGAGAGTTTAACCGTGCAGTCAGTTCAGAGTTGAACGACTGACAATATTCAGTCACCCCCACGAGGGTGTCATGCGGCACAAAGGCCTTTTTAACGTGGGCATTCCCGAGCCATTAGGCCCGGCCAAAAAAATAGCCCATTTGAACCCGCATAAACGGGTTCTGGGCCGGAGTTTAACCTCCCCGAAGGAGATTCCGCCCTTCGGCGTAGCCTCCTTCGGGTTCCTCCCCGCCCCGTAGGAAGAGAGTTTAACCGTGCAGCCAGTTCAGAGTTGAACGACTGACAATATTCAGTCACCCCCCACGAGGGTGTCATGTGGCACAGACCTTTTAACGTGGGAATTCCCGAGCCATTAGGCTCGGCCAAAAAATACCCATTTGAACCCCTATAAACGGGTTCTGGGCCGGTTTACCTCCCCGAAGGAGACTCCGCCCTTCGGCGTAGCCTCCTTCGGGTTCCTCCCCACCCGTAGGAAGAGAGTTTAACCGTGCAGTCAGTTCAGAGTTGAACGACTGACAATATTCAGTCACCCCCCACGAGGTGTCATGTGGCACAAGGCCTTTTTAACGTGGGCATTCCCGAGCCATTAGGCTCGGCAAAAAATAACCATTTGAACCCGTATAAACGGGTTCTGGGCCAGTTTACCTCCCGAAGGAGACTCCGCCCTTCGGCGTAGCCTCCTTCGGGTTCCTCCCGCCCGTAGGAAGAGAGTTGAACCGTGCAGTCAGTTCAGAGTTGAACGACTGACAATATTCAATCACCCCCACGAGGGGTGTCATGTAGCACAAAGGCCTTTTTAACGTGGGCATTCCCGAGCCATTAGGCCCGGCCAAAAAATAGCCCATTTGAACCCGCGTAAACGGGTTCTGGGCCGGTTTTACCTCCCCGAAGAAGACTCCGCCCTTCGGCGTAGCCTCCTTCGGGTTTCTCCCGCCCGTAGGAAGAGAGTTTAACCGTGCAGTCAGTTCAGAGTTGAACGACTGACAATATTCAGTCACCCCCCCACGAGGGTGTCATGTGGCACAGGGCCTTTTTAACGTGGGAATTCCCGAGCCATTAGGCTCGGCCAAAAAATAGCCCATTTGATCCCGTATGAACAGGTCCAGGGCCGGTTTAACCTCCCCGAAGGAGACTCCGCCCTTCGGAGTAGCCTCCTTCGGGTTCCTCTCGCCCGTAGGAAGAGAGTTTAACCGTGCAGTCAGTTCAGAGTTGAACGACTGACGATATTCAGTCACCCTCCACGAGGGTGTCATGTAACACAAAGGCCTTTTTTAACGTGGGCATTTCCAAGCCATTAGGCTCGCCAAAAATAGCTCATTTGATCCCGTATGAACAGGTCCATGGCCGGTTTAACCTCCCCGAAGGAGACTCCGCCCTTCGGCGTAGCCTCCTTCGGGTTCCTCTCGCCCGTAGGAAGAGAGTTGAACCGAACAGTCAGTTCAGGGTGAACGACTGACAATATTCAGTCACCCCCTACGAGGGTGTCATGTGGCACAAAGCCCTTTTTTAACGTGGGCATTCCCGAGCCATTAGGCTCGGCCAAAAAATAGCCCATTTGAACCCGTATAAACGGGTTCTGGGCCGATTTTACCTCCCCGAAGGAGACTCCGCCCTTCGGCGTAGCCTCCTTCGGGTTCCTCCCGCCGGTAGGAAGAGAGTACAACCGTGCAGTCAGTTCAGGGTGAACGACTGACAATATTCAGTCACCCCCCCGAGGGTGTCATGTGGCACAAGGCCTTTTTTAACGTGGGCATTCCCGAGCCATTAGGCTCGGCCAAAAATAGCCCTTTGAACCCGTATAAACGGGTTCTGGGCCAATTTTACCTCCCCGAAGGAGACTCCGCCCTTCGGCGTAGCCTCCTTCGGGTTCCTCGCCCGTAGGAAGAGAGTTGAACCAAACAGTCAGTTCAGAGGTGAACGACTGATGATATTCAGTCACCCCCCACGAGGGTGTCATGTGGCACAAGGCCTTTTTAACGTGGGCATTCCCGAGCCATTAGGCTCGGCCAAAAAATAGCCCATTTGAACCCGCATAAACGGGTTCTGGGCCAGTTAACCTCCCGAAGGAGACTCCGCCCTTCGGCGTAGCCTCCTTCGGGTTCCTCGCCCGTAGGAAGAGAGTTGAACCGAACAGTCAGTTCAGAGGTGAACGACTGATAATATTCAGTCACCCCCCACGAGGGTGTCATGTGGCACAAGGCCTTTTTTAACGTGGGCATTCCCGAGCCATTAGGCTCGGCCAAAAATAGCCCATTTGAACCCGCATAAACGGGTTCTGGGCCGGTTTAACCTCCCGAAGGAGACTCCGCCCTTCGGCGTAGCCTTCTTCGGGTTCCTCTCGCCCGTAGGAAGAGTTGAACCGAACAGTCAGTTCAGAGGTGAACGACTGATAATATTCAGTCACCCCCCACGAGGGTGTCATGTGGCACAAGGCCTTTTTTTAACGTGGGCTTTCCCGAGCCATTAGGCCCGGCCAAAAAATAGCCCATTTGAACCCGTATAAACGGGTTCTGGGCCGATTTACCTCCCGAAGGAGACTCCGCCCTTCGGCGTAGCCTCCTTCAGGTTCCTCTCGCCCGTAGGAAGAGAGTTGAACCGAACAGTCAGTTCAGAGGTGAACGACTGATAATATTCAGTCACCCCCCACGAGGGTGTCATGTGGCACAAGGCCTTTTTAACGTGGGCATTCCCGAGCCATTAGGCTCGGCCAAAAAAAATAGCCCATTTGAACCCGCATAAACGGGTTCTGGGCCAGTTTAACCTCCCGAAGGAGACTCCGCTCTTCGGCGTAGCCTCCTTCGGGTTCCTCTCGCCCGTAGGAAGAGAGTTGAACCGAACAGTCAGTTCAGAGGTGAACGACTGATAATATTCAGTCACCCCCCACGAGGGTGTCATGTGGCACAAGGCCTTTTTAACGTGGGCATTCCCGAGCCATTAGGCCCGGCCAAAAAAATAGCCCATTTGAACCCGCATAAACGGGTTCTGGGCCGGTTTAACCTCCCGAAGGAGACTCCGCCCTTCGGCGTAGCCTCCTTCGGGTTCCTCTCGCCCGTAGGAAGAGAGTTGAACCGAACAGTCAGTTCAGAGGTGAACGACTGATAATATTCAGTCACCCCCACGAGGGGTGTCATGTGGCACAAGGCCTTTTTAACGTGGGCATTCCCGAGCCGTGGGCTCGGCAAAAAAAATAGCCCATTTGAACCCGTATAAACGGGTTCTGGGCCAATTTACCTCCCGAAGGAGACTCCGCCCTTCGGCGTAGCCTCCTTCAGGTTCCTCGCCCGTAGGAAGAGAGTTGAACCGAACAGTCAGTTCAGAGGTGAACGACTGATAATATTCAGTCACCCCCACGAGGGTGTCATGTGGCACAAAGGCCTTTTTAACGTGGGCATTCCCGAGCCATTAGGCCCGGCAAAAATAGCCCATTTGAACCCGTATAAACGGGTTCTGGGCCCGTTTAACCTCCCGAAGGAGACTCCGCCCTTCGGCGTAGCCTCCTTCGGGTTCCTCTCGCCCGTAGGAAGAGTTGAACCGTGCAGTCAGTTCAGAGGTGAACGACTGATAATATTCAATCACCCCCCCCACGAGGGTGTCATGTGGCACAAGGCCTTTTTTTAACGTGGGAATTCCCGAGCCATTAGGCTCGGCCAAAAATAGCCCATTTGAACCCGCATAAACGGGTTCTGGGCCGAGCGACCCTCCCGAAGGAGACTCCGCCCTTCGGCGTAGCCTCCTTCGGGTTCCTCGCCCGTAGGAAGAGAGTTGAACCGTGCAGTCAGTTCAGAGGTGAACGACTGATAATATTCAGTCACCCCCACGAGGGTGTCATGTGGCACAAGGCCTTTTTAACGTGGGCATTCCCCGAGCCATTAGGCCCGGCCAAAAATAGCCCATTCGAACCCGTATAAACGGGTTCAGGGCCAGTTTAACCTCCCCGAAGGAGACTCCGCCCTTCGGCGTAGCCTCCTTCGGGTCCCTCGCCCGTAGGAAGAGAGTTGAACCGTGCAGTCAGTTCAGAGGTGAACGACTGATTCTCGCCTACTGACTGAGGCACAGTATTTATTAAGTATGTAATAGTCCATTATTATTATTATTATGGGTAAGATCCCATAACAGATATACAATGTAATTGACCCTGATCTGGCATCTCGTCTGCAGTCGCTCTCTCACAGACGTACCGTCGCCTCCTTCGGTCTTTTTTTACAAATACTTTCACGGCAACTGCTCCGATGAGGTGCTTTCTCTGGTTTCAATGAATTTAAGCGTTCAACTAGGCTTTCATCTCGCTCTCAAACTTTCACTGTCGAAACTGTTAAATGTAGCCATGTCTTCTACTTCAATAGCTTCATGTCTCGCACCTCTCGCCTGTGGAACTCCTTCCCCTTTTTCAGTTTCCCTTATAGCTATAATCTCCAACTATCCAAATGTAATGTCAATCGACGTCTCCAGATGCCTTGATCTATCCCCTCTCCTTCTCTTCATCCTTTCCTCTATCACTCCTCTTTGCTCTCGCACCAACTCTCTGTAACCCCTTGCGTGGCTTCCCGGATAGCTTGGTGAGAAACCCTAAAAAAATAGCAAAATGTATATACATGTGTGTGTGTGTGTGCGCGCGCGCGTGATGTTATGCCCCTTTGGGAAACTGGCCATTAAAACTATCTATAGACTTTATTAATGTGTGAATTGCCATGACTTATTGGAAAAGTGTCTGGAGTGATTTCTTCTTGTGTCCTGCACGGTCCAGAAGCTATATTTTGCTTCTCTTAGACTGATTGCCACCCATGTTGAAAACGAACAATCTACCATGTTATTTAGCCTTAAATTGTGTTGGGGAGAAAAATGAATATGTGCGAAAATGAACGTGACAGTCTAACCCAGAATTTGAAAGCGGCTCAGCGAAACTAGATGTTGTGTCGATATCCTTTATACTAACCACACATTCATAACAATAATATTAATGTGAGTAAAGCAAAATTTATAGGTGAAAAAAAGGAAATAATTTGCTATTATAAATACAGATATGACGATGCCTAATTTAATATTTTTAAACGATTATCAGCAAATTCAAATTAAAATTTTGTACTTGAAATATTCTTATTCTTATTTTTTTTGACAGACCAGGTCCATATCGACCGAAGATTCTTTTGAGTGCTTTTTAAAAGACAATGAACAGAAGAATCGAATAAAACAAAGAAAAAGTGGAAAGAAATGCCAGAAAAAGATATAATTTAAAAAAGATTAAAATGTCTTCAAGACACATTATAAAAAGACCTGATAATAAATTAGATTTGCATGTCCAGTAATTAAATGAAGTGCATTGGAAAAATCTGAAAATAAATTCTTTCTTTTCACAAGGGTTATGCGCATGTGCAGTTTCACGCATGCGCAGTGTTATGTTTCACTCTGTCATTGCGTGTGGATATTAATTCCAACGCATGCGCACTTACAAACTGGTCACTCATAACCTGCTATATGTAAGCTATTACACTTTTAAATTTATAGCAATATATACACTATCTACAAACAAGAAAGAAATTATCTCGCAGCACCTATGACGAATACAACTTAATAGCTTATCAATTTTGTATCTTATTATCCAATCTTTTTAAAATTTAGGATTGCGTATTATTTCAGTTTTTGACGGAAGGAAAAACTGTGAATAAAGTTTTGTGATATTTTCCACAGTCATCAATGTCGTATCACTTCTATTTACATATATTGTTTATTTTGCATATATTTTGTTAGATATAAGTGGGCATAGATTGTTTTTAGAGAGGATGAAGAAAACTCCTAAAAATGTTTTTAGGTATTATATTATCAAGAGAGATTTGCTGTTGCTTGCTTATTTGGGAGGCGAAAAACGTTCAGTTTATTAAAAGATATATATTTAAAGAAGAAGGATATTGTACAAAATGTTACGATTATTGTTACTTAAATCTTTGCTTACGTTTTTTAGGCATATATTTCTATTCTAATGCGTCTTCGGATTTATGTGTTATATTTTTATATTATTGACACATTAGTAGTTAAATTTCTGTATTAGATTTATTTTCACATCTATAAACAGAACACATGCGACAACAGATATTTATTCTTAGAGAATGGTGCAGCTTGGGCTGCTTCTAGTACCAAAAACGTACATTTTGTGAAACAACTTCCTAATTCTACCCACGCGATTTATTGCTATCATTCCAAGCACATATTTTCTTTCAGAAAACTGATTTTGTTAAAAATATAATTCTTTGTAAAGACAAGAATAAATGATAATGCGGTGTTGTATGAATATCGAAGAGAAACGAAAACTACCCATGTAGACAGTAACAAATTTTAGCCTACTCACTAAATAGATTATTACGTTCGAATCGCAGTTTTTAATTTTCTTAACTTAAACAGAAAACATAATAACATGAAATAGTCGTTTGTTTTCTTCAATATTCAAAATAGATATCATTAAAGATCTGGTTCCACGCTCCTCAAAACCTCCAACCTGCCGATCAGAGGCCTTTCTGTTGGATGTAGTTTATCGTCATACCTAGGACAAATGATAAAACATAATGATCAGCTATATGAGGAAAACATATTCCGCCATCTTAACCCGGGACTCTTCCATTTTGAGGAAACTTATTATTGCCTACATGGGACTCTACAGGGCTAACAAAATACATAATTGCATATATATATATATATATATATATGAAGACATTTTTATGTTTATACATTCAAATGTTTTAAGTGATTTGCTCTGTTTATAATAAACAGTATTAAACAACATTTACCGAGAAATTTTCACAGAAAATTCTACAGGATTCGAACCTGTATCCTATACGGAACCGTCATTTAGCTTGACGTGCCTTTACCGATTTGGCCACGAAGGAGCGTTCGGTTAGCAAGGTCGAAGTTACTGCTTTTAAACTACAATCTTCCATGAATCTCTCACGTACATTCATATCTGCTCATGGCGTATCAAATGTAAACAAGTGACGTCACACATTATGAACTGGACAAAGTCCGACGATTATTTTAAGACATTTTTATGTTTATACATTCTTTTTATAGATACAAATATTTAAGTAAATGCTCTGTTTATAATAAACAGTATTAAACAACATTTACCGGCCTGAATGTCCGAGAAATTTTCACAGAAAATATTCGTCCTCCGACAGAATGTATAAGCATAAAATAATTTCTGTGAAAATTTCTCGGACATTCAGGCCGGTAAATGTTGTTTAATACTGTTTATTATAAACAGATCATTTACTTAAATATTTGTATCTATAAAAGGAATGTATAAACATAAAAATGCCTTAAAATAATTGTCGGACTTTGTCCATTTCATATATATATATATATATATATATATATATATATATTTCAACACGATTGTATACATAAAATACGGATTCAAATAGTAGGCGGATTCAAAATTTGCGGCAGGCTTTCTTCATAGAAACAAGAAATAACACTTATTTATGGAAAAAAAATTACAGAAGGAAAGCTATAGTGAGATAACTCCACATTGACTGCGATTCCAATTCGATTAACGCCGCTCGGTACAGTGGCAGCTAACGACATAAAAATTACAAATCATTTGTTCCGAGATGTAGTATGGACAACGCAGGATTCTTCTCCTCTGAAGAGACTTACTAGTTCTCGGAGAATTACACTACTTAATTTATCCAACTATATGGCACATACTCTCTCTCATAAACATTAACATATCCACATACTTTAGAATGAAAGGACGAAGCAAAATATGTTCCGGAAAAAATAAGCTTTTAAACAATCAAAGCGTTCTAAAAGAGAATTGTTGTTGGTTAATTTCAATGTTTATTCACAGAATTCTCTTTACTTCTTAATGCGCTGTTTTCCATTATGGCGTAGGCAATCATGGCTGACCGCAATACCCTCTACTGCCTAACTTCATTTATATTTCGCACAATACTATCCCATCTAGTACTTATTCTGCCCCTTTAATTCGGGACTCTTCCACTTTGAGGAGACTTATTTTTCCATGGGGAAACCGATTACTTAATTTCAAGTCAAGCCATTCTCTCTTTTAGAAACGCACACATATATATTACAGTTAAGTACATAATCGTTAATTTTCCTTTTTTACTGAATTGTCAGTCTGTTCGTACATGTATATTTAGGTTACTCGCTTTTTTCTTCTGCGCAATAAATCTTACTATTTAGTGGATACCAGCGTTTAAATTACTATCCCTGTTTTCTGTATTAATAGTGAAATTAATAACGATTTGTCTAGATTACGAAGTCCTACTAAAGAGAAATAACGCCTACGAATTGAATCGAAACTATATCCCTTTTTTTTATCAAGAAAACCACTTTTTTTTTTTAAGTCAAACCATGTTGCGTCCAGTTTGATTACGGTGACCAAGCTATTCAGATCTGTCTTCGTTGGTGAAATAAGTCGGCTTCATTGTGAGAGAGTGGTTTAGGAATGATTGCTACGAAAAAACTACGTGGGCATTTTCTGATTGGCCAGAAAAGATGTTATTTTTGGACCGTATTCCGGGCGTGGGTACCAGGAACAAGAAGTATGAAATTAAGCTCTGTTTTCGTCATATGAGCTGTTGATGCCAAAATGAGCAGCTCCGTCTGAGAGAAATAATTCTAGTTCCGGTCGGGTACGGCTGGTTCTTGGCTTCGGTATGTTCCGTAAGCTCTCTTACTTCAATACCTGTTCCAGACATTTCTATTTTCTCTTTCTGAATCTTCTATTAGTTTTCATTTTCTTTAAAACCCCCTCCTTGCAAACATGTTACATTTATGCTATTTCCAGCACCATTCTCTAGGACCACATCTAATTTGTCACAGTTGCTCTCTTTATCGGTGAAGAAATTATGCAGCATTCACTGTCATATAGGAGAACCGATGTTACATTACAGTTCCTCATTCTTTTCTTTGTTTCTAACAACCTCTTACCGTTACTTTGCTTGGATTTTAAAAGGCAATTGCAATGTGACTTCCTATGCCTGTGATATCTGTGCCTTCGTCTATTGTAACGTGGCCGAGTGGTTAGAACGTTCGCTTTCTAATCATGAGACCCGGGTTCGAATCCCAACATTCCCGATTTGTCAGGAAGATTACCTTGATGTTCTTGGTTTAGGGGAGACAATCCCATAGTGCAGCATCTTTGGAAATTGATTTAAAACCATATAACTGTTTGGACCCAAGCCCTGGGAGTGAAATTGGTTAAACGGAACTCGTTGGGGAGACGTCGATGGCTGTACTAGCACGAGGATTTGAGCGTGCTGGTCTTGTTCAAACCTTAGTGACACGTTATCTTGCGTGTCACTAAGGTCCGATCAGCATAGTGGGAATATATTCCACAGGTGGGCTCTGTGGGTGCTGACCAAACACGTGTGTTTGAGCAATCGTCTGTAATATGGATTTACTAGCCGCCTTAGTAGACTGGCATTTATTATTATTATTATTACTATTGAAACACTTACCAAACAGTTACATTTCTCAACTCGATTTATTTTGACGGCTACAGTTTGCGTCTCACGTCTTGGCCTATTTCTCGTGCTAATGGCGGTAAATTCTGTCGTACGTTGTTAAAAGGTTGCGTATGGTGGTAACAGATTCTGGACTCGTAGTAAATTTTAAATAAAGCATCTTTGTCTTATTACTTTCCTTCTACCTACGTAAAACTGCGTGGAAGTGCACATAGCGCAGAGGATATCCTAAACCGGAATTAGTAAATCGAGTTCAAATTTCACATGTATCCGCTGCGTTCGCCATTCATCAAAAATACTCCCGTATCAAGCTCTTCTGCCTCGCATAGGCGTTAATGACAGGGCGAACTCGGCTCTGTAGTATTGCTTGTTAGAAGAAGAAGAGACTCGAGACGACGGAGATGTGGTTCTACAGAAGGATGCTAACGATATCATGGACCGAGCGAGTGAGCAAAGATTAGGTCTTAGAGAAGATGCAAAGGAAGAGGCTTATAAATATCAGGAAGAGGGAGCTGAAGTTTCAGGGGTACGTAATGAGAAAGGAGGGCTTGGAGAATCTGACACTCACTGGTCGAATAGACGGAAAGAGAGACAAGGGAAAACAACGCATGATACACCGAGCGATCTTAAGCAAGTGGATGACAGAACATGGTCTGAGGGAAGGGGCAGAGGGAAGGAACGAGATGCAAGCTGCAAGGTGCGTTGTCAAGCTTTTTGAATTCTCATATAATTGGATTTTGATTGGTCATTGCAGGTTATGTAAGAGCGTTTCCCCTATCGAGGGGTGTTTGGTCCATTTCAATCTTTTAAAACACTTTATTCTACTTTTAAAACATTCACTTGATTACACACCAGAATAGTGTTGAAACAAAATGGTTATTTTTGTAGTGATTTTATAACATATTTATATTATGATTTTTCGAATTAAATTATAGTTTTAAATGATATATATATATATATATATATATATATATATATATATATATATATATATATATGTGTGTGTGTGTGTGTGTGTGTGTGTGTGTGTGCATGAGTGTGCTTGTATTTGCTTGTATGTGTGTGGGTGCCAGGTACGTGCCGTCAGTAACGAATATATCTCTACCAAATCTTTTATATAACACACACACACACACACACACACACACACACACACACACACACACACACACACACACATATATATATATATATATACATATATATATACACATTATTTACATTAATTGGAATATTGTCCTCATCTTTGCCGCCATATTTATCACAACGTTTCGGCTGTTGTACGCTCCGGCATTCATCAGGTGGTTGGAATGCCGAAATGTCGAATCAAAACCATTATTCCGCTCACTGGGGTAGACTGTTCTAGTTCCACGTGCCATGTTTAATGGATGTCAGTTATCAGTTATCTCCTGTTAATTTCCCTCTGAAAGTTTTCCACTGCCTTAACCGGGTATTGAACTCACACTCTTTGGGTCCTGTTCAGCAACCATTTTTACCACTGCTCATATTGCAATTTTGCTGTTATCATTGCATGTTTTTTACCAGAGCTCATATTGCAATGTTTATGATACTCAGAAATTCATACCCAGATGTCCTCAAGGACACATGACACAGTGGATAAAGGCGTTGGTTAGATCCAGGGACAAAGAGTTAGTTAATGACCATTTTCACCTACGAACTGTTTATCAATCTGTTGGGGAATGCTCTTAAGATATATATATATATATATATATATATATATATATATATATATATAGAGAGAGAGAGAGAGAGAGAGATATAATAGTGGAAAATATACATACATATGAAAAAATATATCTAAAAAAATTCCCATACATGTATATTTTCAGAAAAAATTTTTCCAAGAGGAAGGATCCAGGTAGAACTCAATGTCTAGGACAGAGTAAGGATATAATAAAAAGGCTTAAACACTAATATTCCATGGTCATAATTTATTCCATTGGAATCGTAAATACGATCCAAATCATCAGACCTACAAATTCAAAATGAAAACAGAAAAAAACAACTCCGGAAATCAAAACAGAATTTAGAGAAAGTGTAAGTATGAGGAGGAGTGACAAGAAACCTGTAGTCTATACTAATTTTCCCAATTACAAAGCGGCCCTTTAAGTAAACACAATTTTATTTTCCTTCGTCCCATCTCTCTCCCCCACCCTTCCTTTTTTTTTTTTTTTTTTTTTTTTCCTATCCGAATTGTCTGTGGTGTGTATATGTCACCACGAAATGTATCTTTATGTATTAGACATCCGTCGACTTTCTTTCTCTCCTCTTTTTAAATCCACCCCACCCACATCTCCAAAAACTCTCTCTGTTAAGGTTTCTTGAATTTGTAGGTCTGATGATTTGGATCGTATTTACGATTCCAATGGAATAAATTATGACCATGGAATATTAGTGTTTAAGCCTTTTTTATATATATATATATATATATATATATATATATATATATATATATATATATGGATTTCTTTTAATGCCTAATGCTTTAAATGCTTTTTGAAACTAGTGCTATAAGAATAAAAAAACAACCAGACTTTCTATCCAACGAATGAGGAATACATTAAAATCTCGATAACTAAATATATTGCCCTGCTTAGAACCTAGGATATTTACCTTCCAACAAGTGACAGCGAATTTAATTAAATCTGTGAAAAAATTAGTTTTGTCGTTTGCTGATTTTCATTTCTTTAATTAATTAATCTCGTTCAATTGATACTTGCCTCGGCTTTTAATTTAAATATGGCCGCGTTAAAAATATCTGGGGCTTATCAACACTGACTTTACAAACAAATTGAAGTTGCAACTATGTCAACTAAGAATGCATATCGTGGTTAAATCGTACTTAAAATGAACCCTCATACAAATTAGCTTTTTTAACGTTAATCATTTATCCTGTATTTTGTTCAGGAAACCAAACCCTTTCTTTGTGATTTAGTTCATCCCTATTACTGCCATCCTGCGTAGAAAGAAAATCCTTTCTTTTTCTCTAGGAATTTTATCCTTCAAGGGAGTTGTCCAAGTAAATACGCAATGTTTCGAATAATATATTCTACAGCTTTCTTTTGTTAATTTTAAAATCCATTACCATTTCTACATATGTTCTCATTTACGGAACACTATGTTGCTTTTAATGTCAGAACATCATGACCAATCTATTCTCCGACTTTCTGGTGGAAAAAATTCTGGACTCTTATAATTATAAAAGGTATAATCGCTAGTCTGAGCATAATCTTCTCTTAATTGTAGATGTTAAAACTTCGTTGTAGAGATTCATTATGCAATATTGTCGACGTATAGACAAATAAGGACGCGTTGAGATGTAATGAATAACGGCACGGAAAGGCAAATCGGAAAGCCGAGTTCGAATTCCAGTCGGGTCCGTTACAATTACTTACGCGTAAATGTCCAATTCTCCCCCCTCCCAGCTACCATTAGCAAAACTGGTTTCATGCGTAAGTATTTTTATGAAGAACCTGACGAAGTCCGGAGGGCACAGCGGCCGAAATATTGCGGCAATAAAATAAAAAATATCACGTCATTAGTTTGAATGAATATAATAACTCCTCATCTCAGAAACTTAGACAATAATTAAAAAAGGTTTGTAATAGTTTTCTAAATGGGGTGACACGTTTTGCTAGACTAGAAAATTACTATGAATTAGCTAAGTTTTATTTTTAAATGTAAAACCTTTACATAAATCTCGATGCAGTTTAAACACATTAACTACCAAACACGAGTTTTTAATTATGACAATGATTACGAGAGCTCTCGTATAGTCTACGTGTTATCTCGTGTAGACTACGTGTTATCTCGTGTTGACTACGTGTTATCTTGTGTTGACTATGCGTTATATGGCTTTTTCTGATAATTTTTCATCTGCGGGCGCCAACAACTTGTTTATTTGCAGTGATACTTTGCAGATGTGTCTTATTGGGTAATGGATATCTCTTCGAAATTAAAATAATAATAAAAAATGCTTTTCGTACGTACACTTATTTTGCAGAATAAGCGTATTTATATTATTTACAATATTTATTATTATGCTGAGGTATTATGATGAGGCATTATGATTATTTACATTATTCGGACTGTTATCCTCATCTCCATGGCATATTCACAACGTTTCGGTTCGAAATTCCAATGACCTGAAGAAAGCTAGAGCGTACAACGTCGGAAACGTTGTGAATATGGCAATGAAGATGAGGATAACATTTTGAATAATGTAAATAATATAAATAGCTGTATTTTATTTTAAAATTATAAAATTTATCCAAGTTTCAAACTATTTAGCAGACGTGTTGTCTGCTAGTTTAATGAATTTTTTGCAGACGTTTATATAATTATTGTCTGCTTTAAAGTGATTTTTTTATACTAGGGGGAAAATGAAAGAAGAAGCAACTGATCGGTTTAAATTCTCCATACAGGGTTGATTATTGTGTATGCAAACTGACTCGCTTGAGTTTAGCCATGCTTTGGAGATGATAATAAACGGGCTTTGGCCGACGGGTCTTTCTCAGCGTTTCTATGAAAAAGGGAGATAGTCGTCATCATACCTTCCTCCTTCAACATAAGAAGGTTCGTCCCGCAGAAGGAATGATCGACTCCATGAAAACTGAAAACACAGCAGATTGAAAGAACTCTTCACAAAGAATGCAGTTTTGTGGGCCAAAATTTTCCCTTGGTAGAATAAGCCGAGATTTTAAACTGTCAAATTAAATTGAAAAACCGTTATTAGTGATCCTAAAAAAATATTTACAAAAATAATAATAGGATAAAAATATATATATATATATATATATATATATATATATATATATATATATATTATATATATATTGGGATGAAAATATACATATATATATATATATATATTTTCAACTAAACTACCACCAAAAGATTCATAAAACCTTTGCTTTTCTTCTGATTCCACTTTTAAATCATACTCATCGTCGTGCGTTTGTTTATTTATTTTTAAATATATTTCAGCATTCATTGGTTATTTTTTTTAAATAAATTATTGGGAGGTGAAGTGGTAAAAATCACGTGAGGATACCGTAAAATTGAAACCAAGGTAGCGGATTCATCAGAGCTCCTGATTTTTAAAGTATATATATATATATATATATATATATATATATATATATATATATATATCATTGAACACGACCAAAAAGATGATTGAATTAATTTTCCAGTATCCCAACATTTTTTATGATTTGTAGGAGTTAAAGAATTTAAAGATTGTTTATAATTTTTATTGTCCCAAGCGCTTTCGGCCACTTCTATACTCCTTTTTTAAGGGTGTCAGGATTCTGGAAAATCTAAATAAAAAATTAATTCAATCTTCCTTGTCAGCTATATTCCGTGAAAAATGTTTGAAAGGAAGTTGCTGCCAAAATGTGCACATATACATATATACATTATATATATATATATATATATATATATATATATATATATATATATATTCTATTTTATGTTCGTTTACCAAAACTTTCCTTACTTAAATATTTATATATAAACACCAACTTTACCTCTAGTGGTGTCGTTTAAATGTAGCTAACTTAATTTCCATCGAAGACAATGGAGATATTTTAGTGTAATGTAATTTAAGTTTCAAAAATATTTTAATTAATTTCTGCTTTTTTCCTCCTTGGGTAAAAAATTTTTTTTATATATATATATATATATATATATATATATATATATATATATATATATATATATATATATATATATAAACAGAAACAGAATTTTTTTCAGTTCTGTTGCAACGTTATCATGGTTTTATTTTACAAGTACAATTCACCACTTCACTTCACCAACGAATGACTTACCTAAATATGCTGAAAGGAATTTTTACAAAATATTATTTTATGTCGGGCGTGGAAAAAGTTCTGGAGCCAATCCAGAATATATATTTTTTTAAATTAATTAAATGGGTATATTATTAATTAAATAGGTATATTTTCAGATTTTCTGAAGTGGTTGGGCTGAGAAATTCTTCTCGCTTCATCCTACATTGAAATTAATTTTAAATTTCTTTTTTTTTGTTTGTTTATAATGATTGACTAAGCATAGCATAGAAGTGGTACAAGGCTGAAAAGAAGAAACACACATTGGGGTTAGAACTACTATTCAGTCGTAACTGATCCAAACGTGACAAGCTTGCTAACTATGACACCACATCGAAGTACCCTTGGTGTTTGTGTATACATTCATATCCTGGATGACCAATTTCTGGTACCAAATTTCTAGTACGAGTTGAAGTATTGGTTTGACGGATTCATTCTTCAAATATAAAGTACAATAACAGTTTATTCAATTCTATATTTACCATTATTTGCAATTCTTTTTGCCGCTCATCAGGTCCCTTTTCGAGAACAATGCAGTAAAATTCTACCATTTTGAAGTGAAAATGTTTTCGGCCAACTGAATCTGGTTTTCATTAGAGATCATTTTTTTCTCATCAAAGAATTTTTGCAGCAATAAAAAAAAAGAAAAAAAGCGCAATAATCATCCAGCGTAAGATCAATTGCAAATGGCGTTTGTGGTAGAATAGATTTCAAGAGTTATATTTTTGCTGTGTTATTCTTGGTATACGCGACCTTGTGATGCCATGAAAGGGAACAACATTTTTACCAATTGAGGATCGCAGGGCGCTTCCGATTAAAACTTGATGGACACGTTGTTACTGCTGGATGTATAAATATACATTACATTTTCATTGCGTATTAATAACTTTAAATGAATAATACCTCAATGTTTTTGCATCTCTTACAGCATTACTGTTCTGCCATGGAAGTCAGCATTTAAGGCCAGTTGTGGAGATTTATCCTTGTCAAGCCACTTGTCTTGCATTGACAATTTACGTATGCTAATTTACTCCAAATTTATTCTTAACAGCCACATATGGTTAGTAATTAGGATGATACATTTAAAATTATAAATGGATCCTCAAAACGGAAGTTATATATCAGTTGCCCTAATGTCATTATGCGTTAAATCTTGAAATACCCACGTAGTCCAAGTCAGTGATTGTTGCCTGAGTTCGAATCCATTTTCCTGTTATACTGGACCGCTACTCTTTAAGGCCTCGTAGACGTTTATTATTTTGTGAAGAACTACCTCCTTCGAATTTAAGACCACGTTTATTAATTTCGCACTTTTAGACCCTTTAAATGATTTGCGATTCGATTTTCATTCAGTCAGCTATGTGCTATGCGTAATACACATATTCGATACATGCCTGTCGAGGCAGTTTTTATTTTCTGCACGAGGCTGCCATTTCTTTCTACGGTAGACCAGTTGCCACCAAAGGCTATCCTGCTATTACTCTCATAGAGTCGGGAGAAGAGGATTCCTAACTTCCCAGGATTCCCAAGAGTATTAGCAAATAAATGAAGTTAACGGCTTCGACTGGAATTCGAACTCGGCTCTCCGATTCCTCAATCCGAACCGCTATCCATTACTCTACTGTGCCTCCTCCTACCACTCCTATTTATTACTCCGACTCCACAATTATTAATAACACCTCTTGTATTAGGCACCTGAGAGTACTTATATCGTTATACGAAATTTCGTTTAGAAATATATCAGGAATATGGCTGAAAAAAAAATAAAGGTATTTTTAAATTGAGGAATAAAAAAGAAATCAAACTGTGCCTAATGTAAGTTAAAATTAAAGACGTAATACGGAAAATTAATTTAGAATTTAAAAAAAAATTAATATCAAGCAAGTCGATAATGCCACTAACGTGCCAGAGACTACTGCGAGTGAATGAGAATGACTAGACTTTAGGACGAACCGGAAACCCAATCCTAAACAGGAAATAAGGGATAAACATGTGCCCCTGTTCAAAAGACAGGGGAGGGGTGTGAACCGGATGTTAGGCATCGGATTTGAAAAAGTAAAAAAAAAAGTATTTTGTCATCATATCCATTAAGCTGATATTATCTAATCTTGCGATTATGAGACGTAAAACCACGTAACATTTTAACCACGCTACAAATTGCTGCAAATGCAAAAGATTAACCTGGAAAATTCGAGTCAAGTTCTTAAATAGCCTCGTCAGACCGAGACTGGCACAAGGATGTCATGCATGGCGCTAAACCCGTTCAGAAATATCTAAACTGTCAACTGAATACAACCGCTTTCTAAGATTAACGGTTAAAAATTGCTTTGAGCGAGAAAAACCCTAAGGGTCTTGGCGAAAAACATACTTGTTTGAACATTGTGGAATAGCGCTGCAGAATGACAAAGAACTGCACCATATAACAGAAAACACTTGAGGACTATCAACAGCAGCAACAACTAATATGAATAACACATGTAACTTGAAGACAAATGTCTGATATTATATTTATATATTTCATCTGGCAGCAGTAGTAGCTGGTCGGTCAATGAATGCCAAATATATCGTTATAGGGAAACGGTTAACATTACGATTACTATTAAAACCACTGTCTGGAAAGGTTTTTCTTTCTTTTATCTTTATGCGATCAATGAGTACTTTTCCAATTGTCTCTGGTCATTTCCACAAACAGGATTCAAACTCATTTGCCACACTCGTAATTTGAAGTGATTTAAAGCGCCGTCATTTTTCTACAAGTAGACAACCGCATATTCCGATGCGAAGGAGCGTCGGTATCAGCTTTGTGTGTCAAAATATCAGTCTTCGTTGAATCATTCGGTGTTGGTTGCTTTGTGATAAGTGAATCCTAATTCAGTCATCAATATTATTATAAATAATGAGACAGTAGTTTTTATTATGGCTACTGAATCTGATCGCTACAAGCTATTTTGTTAAATAAAACATTTCCAATTGCTAAAAGAAAAAAATGCCGGACTAAACATTGAAACAAAATTAGAAAACCTTAATTCAATTATGAGGATTAATTGTTATATGAGTAAAGTAGAAATGGGAGAAGATTTACAAGACTCAGTTTTGAGCTTATATATATATATATATATATATATATATATATATATATACATACACACATATATATATATATACATACATACATATATATATATATATATATATATATATATATATATATATATATATATATATATACATATATATATATATATATATATATATATACATATATATATATATATGGATATATAGATAGATAATATTAGTGGTAAATATACAACCTTTTTCTTTTCTTTTTCTCTCCCTCTCCTTCTGATCTTTAAGATTAGATCGTCTATTGTTTGTGTATGTGCCACAAAATGTATCCTTTCCGGTTACATCCTTAATGTATTAGACATCCGAAAACATTCATATTTCTCTCACTTAAACCGTGTTCAACTCACCTCTCTAAAACTTCTCTCTTTTAAGTTTTAATCTCCCACCTTCTCTCGTCTGTTACCCCTCTCTTTAGCTCTAACATTCGTCCCAAACTCTCATACTTAAACTGTAAATTCTATTTTTTATTTCCGGAGTTGTATTTTTCTGTTTTCTTTTTTAATTTTTAGGTCTGTATATATATATATATATATATATATATATATATATATATATATATATATATATATATATATATATATATATAATCACCTAATGGTGTTACATAGTTTTATTAGTCGTCCCATTATAAAAAGAAATATTTGGCTTTCATTTCTTATTTATTTATAAAGTCAGTCCATTAGAATAATTTTTCAGGTAAAAAAGTTGCTTGGCTGTTATCCACAGTATTAATGTTGGCTTCCTTTATTATTCTTTGTTTGGAGTAGAGTGGAACGTCATCTTTGATTACTTCATTAATTTTATCTTAGAGTTATATATGTCATTTCTTTTAGTTCTTGCTGTTGTTGAATGACCTCAAGGGAGGTTAATTCTATTATTTGGTACTGTTCCCTGTTTATAGTTCTACAGTGCCAGTCTATGAAGTTCCGAAGTAGGATGTTTATTGCAGAAAGGCTTTATTCGTTCAGAGTCATTTTTGATCAGTGATACGAGAATGCTTTTGTACGAGGGATGATCAAAATGTGTTGGGACTGCTGCTATAAAAATACAAACATATAAATTGACCATTTAATATCCTTCGAAGTAGTCCTATTATGAATTCACACACATTATCCAGCGTCATTTTCATTGCTGTAAGCATAACTGGACCCCACTATTCTGGGTTAGCGAGTAACCGCTTCGTTGCATTCGATTTCCTCGACGTCTTGAAATCTTATTCGTTTCAAGTGGGATTTGATTTATGGAAAGCGAGAAAAGTCCCAAGTGGAGAGATCTGGGGAATATGGTGGTTGTTACACCTGGGTAGTCGTGTCATTGGCCGAAAACTGCTGCACAAGCAATGACCCCTCGTAGAACCTCTGTGTTGGGGTGATACAGTTCTATTGTTATAACGCGCTTCTTAGTGGTTATAATATAAGTAATCCTCCGGCAACTAGCTTCAAACGGCTGGTATTTACCAAACCTCCCAACAAGGCAGGATGTGGCACAACGCCGATTTTTACGTAGGCTCGGCCAAAAATTTTCCTTAGACCCCGAATACATGGGGTCGGGTTTATCTACATCCCCAGACGAGAATCTGCCCGTAGGCAAGCCTAATCTGGGTCCTTCTCTTCCCGAAGGCAGAGAGACAAGTGTGTCAAGAGTCTTGCTTCGAAATGCCTTTCTTCTATTCGACTAGTATTTACCGGTCGCCCTACTGCGGACTAGATGCGACACAAGGTCAAGTTTACTGTGGGGAATGCAAGCGTTTCCAGCAGGGCCACTGGTCAAAATTTACCCAGCGAGTACAGAGCTGATCTCTTTTTCTCAGCAGAGTCTCTATTCGAAGACAGAGCCAGACAGAGTCATCCTCCGTCCGAAGGCAGAGGTCTTGTCTTGACTTGTCTTGTCGCCTGGGACAGAAATTTACCAAACCTCTTCACAAGTCAGGATGTGGCACTAGGCTGGTTTTTACGTGGGTCGATACCGAGCAAGTAAGCTCGGTCAAAAATTTCTCGTAGACCCCGCATACACGAGGTCGGGTTTGTCTACATCCTGTGACGAGACTCTGCTCTTCAGTATAGTCTCGTCTGGGTTCCTCTCTTCTGAAGGCAGAGAGTTCGACAAACCTGTCAGCGAACTGCCTGACTGCAATTCGATTTCGTTTCTTAGCTCTGATCTGGAGTGTTTTATTATAGTTACGGTTGAGTTCATATAATCACCAGGAGAGTAATATTTGCTCCAAAAAGCTATAAATGACAGAAGCAAACGAGAACGTTATAACTCAGTGCGCATGTGCGACAGAGTTCAAGGTCTGTATGTGCCAAGCAACTTCACTCTGCGCAATTTAGATCCGTTACCATAACAACAGTACTGATACATCTTCATCAGACCTCGTAAACAGATAAGAGTCTAGACACTTCTGAATGAGTTTGACATCATGCTGATGTATGTGTAGATATTACGAGGTTGTATTTCGATACTGGAAGAAACTACACCTGGCTCAGTTTATTCTAATTTCTATTTTCTTATCTTTTTTTTTACTGTCGGTTGAAATTCATAAAATCAGCCTATTAAAACGGATTCTCTAAATGTTTTTTTCCCTAGTATTAATGTAATATCATCTGTTATAACTAATCTGCACACAGGAACATTTGAACATTTCCTTTGATTTCTGGTGTGTACACATTTCTTTCCGGGTCCCGTCCAGAGACCTAAGTTTTGAGATGACATCATGATATTTTCCATTGACAAAAAAAAAAAAAAAAATTACATAGACAAAGCCCTTCATAAGGTGTGGGCGGTACTCGTGAGAACAATTTTTTGTATTTCGTACGGCATGGGCTTCCAGAAATTCCTTCAATTAGTCTACTGGAATCTTTTCCAAACAAACCGAGGGCTTGAACTATAACGGGGATTGTTGATGTTCCCATGTGCCGTATTTTTGAGATTTCGATTTCAATGTCCTTGTATTTCGATAGCTTTTTGAAGATCTTCAAAGATACATTGCAATTATTACTTTATTATTATTATTATTATTATTATTATTATTATTATTATTATTATTATACCACTTGATTCCTTGGAAAACATAGGCCCACAGCAACATCTCTTCAACGGACGCGTGATCCTCTTCAGCTTTGTCCCTGTTGTGCCGGCTGCCTTCACCTCTGTGTCAACATTTCTCCACCAAGTCTGCTTTGGTTGACCCACTTTTCGCTTCCCTTGTTAATTTCAGTCAAGGGCCTGCCTGGTGACACTAGAAGCACGCTTGCGGTGTGTGGGGCCAATCCATCCTCATTTCCTTGATGTCAGACTCGATTGGGGTTTGTCTGGTCTTGTCCCACAGTTGGTCGTTGGAGACGACTTCCGGCCACCTGATATTGAGGATGTTCCTGATACATCGGTGGCTAAATATCTGAATTTTGTGGTTGTTGGTCTTGATTACCCGCCAGTTTTCTGAACCGTAAAGTAGGGCCGACTTCACGTTGGTGTTAAAGATCCGGATCTTTTGAACAGTTTAGTATGTACTAATTCGATATACTGATTTTTTAGAGACACCTTCATGGCAGGGACAATCACTGGTATTTTATTCCAATTCCAGATTATACTTTCTCTTTTTGAAACGTTTATCTTCGGCTTATTTTTGGAACACTTGGTAGAGGATATGAGCGCGCTTACTGCAGTGAAAACTGTTCTTGAAATAATGTAAAATTAGGTGAAGAATTTATAACATTTATGAGAGATAACATGGCCCAAGTTGCGACAGTTATCAGCAAAGCTATTAAAACATGATACACTACAGTTCTGGCCATTTTGTTATTCTTTTCTTCAACGGATTTTAATTTTTTAAAAATTCCATTGATTCTTTGATGAAGTTTTAATCATTTCACTCTAAACAAGGCCATACTGCCATTAAGAAGCAAAGGTTTACTAGGAGTGAAATGGAATGAGAAGATTTTAGTGAGAAGAAAGAACAATAAAAGAGCAAGATTCAGGAAGAAATAAGATGGTGTTTGACGTTACGCTTAAATTTTTAAAAATTGTATGCAACAGGGAAGCAAGAAACCGGAAAAGTGTTCCACAGGCGAGAAGTGCGAGAAAATAATCTTACTAAATTAGAACTTATACTTACATGTAGCTGGTTCAATAGTAAAACGGTGAGAACTAGTTGCCAATCTAGTAGTACTCTTAAATTCGTGTAATAAAAATAGCAATGAAAATAGCGCCTTAGAGCAACTATCATGAAACTATTTATATAAAAGACAGAGGGAAGCCATATCATGGTCGTGCGATAGAGACTGAAGCCGAGATGACAGGTCAGGACCAATAACGTTACACACATTTCTTTGGATGTGGTCAAGCATCAGATATTTTGTACGAATAAATGGCAAATGTATATTTGTGCAAGATGGATTCTGAGGAGAAAAGTTTGTCTGGCACGCGACAGCGAACGAATTTTCCTAGAAGCAGACATAACAGTTGATTTAGAATAATCACTCCACTTAATGTCAAAAAGTGGAAAAGGTGCGACCAAGAATGATTAAATATCTGCTCTTTTGGAGGTTAGCATCAGTTCAAGAAATTGTCCTCAATATTGATTGAAAAGATACCAGGAAAAATGGTCATCAATAATGATTGTAAGATAGCAGTTTCGTTATGGAAGCGTTAATATTTATAATCCATTCATTGTCGCAGTTGGCAACTGATTGGGTGTGATTTTTGAGAGCAGCTGCTAATTTTTAACGGACTTACTGTTAAGACAGAGTTAATAGTTGTGTCATCAGAATAATTACCTAGTTTGTAAATGACACCGTGGAGGTAGTTGATGAACATTAGAAAATTACTTTGTTTATTTTTCGGATATGGAAGACTAATCAGATATGGGTTTTCGATAAAACTTGAAGGAGGGGATTTGCCTTCTGAGAAACGGTAATTGAGTCTTTCTAGATTGAGAGGCTCTCTGTTGCTGAGAAGGCTAATGCACACCGGATCAAATACGTTAGAAACACCAGGTTTAAATTTCGTGAGATGGAACAACAATAACGCCCTTAATTCAAAACACGAAAAAATATTAATGAGACGAAAATATTCGTATTAAGAAGGCGTGGCCAGTCTTGTCGCGTGCATTGTGCTAGCGTGGTTTTGATTAGCGCTATATTAACTAAGCTGATCCGTAAGTTAAATGTTATTCACTGGGTGGGGATCTATCTTTGCCTATGTCTGCTTATAGATAACGTTTCATCTGTATAGGCTGATTAAATATATATATTCTTTTTATCTGTCGTTCGTAGTTGGAATTTTACATGTTTTTTTTGGTTTATAATCTGACATGACCTACACAGAAAAAAAATCAGTCCCCGGGCTTATCTTGAAAGATTCCGAACGCTTACGCGCGAATAATCTGTTCCAACAGCGTCTCTGTTAAAAAATATTAATAGGATGTCACAGTTTACTCTTTTACCGTTTGTCAACACATGTATTTAAGATCAACGTTTACCTGTACTTAAATTAAAACCGAGATAAAGTCACATTAACATCTTCAGTGTCAACAATTTTTTCGTTTTTAGTTTTGCCAAGAATAGAGCAAAAGGAATCGCTGGAAAGCTAGCATTAATCAGTAATCTAATTACCTACCTACATATCTATCTATCTATCTATCTATCTATCTATCTATCTATCTATCTATCTGTATGTCTGTCTGTCTATGAGTAGATTTCTGTATCAACTCTCTATCAAAATATCAAGCCATGGGTTGATCAGTATATTACTGGCGAGGCGTAGAAATACACGGAGATTTTACTCAAATTCTGACCTAAAAGTTTCACTGTATGTTGATATTTCTACGGAATAAATATTTCTTACTTATTATCTTAATCGAAAAGTAATGGTATTAATCAATCATTTTTTGTGTAAATATATGGATATTTCACTATGAAACTGCTGAATTCAATTCTACACACAAACCTACACAAAGATACAAACACAAACGCACACTTCCAGATATCATATTTAGAACAAACATCCATATATATATATATATATATATATATATATATATATATATAAAACATTTTATGTTTAACGTTCTTTTTTATAGATACAAATATTTAAGTAAATGCTCTGTTTATAATAAACAGTATTAAATAACATTTACCGGCCTGAATGTCCGAGAAATTTTCATAGAAAATATTTGCCCTTTGACAGGATTCGAACCTGCATCCTACGACCTTGCCTACCTTTGTGGCCGAGTCGGTTAAGGCACGTCAGCGTAAATGACGGTTCCGTATAGGATGCAGGTTCGAATCCTGTCAAAGACGAATATTTTCTATGAAAATTTCTCGACATTCAGGCCGGTAAATGTTAAATACTGTTTATTATAAACAGAGCATTTACTTATCTATAAAAAGAACGTTAAACATAAAAATGTCTTTAATAAATAAATTGTCGGACTTTGTCCATTTCTTAATATATATATATATATATATATATATATATTAATGCCTGCAATAGATTGTCACATAGCTAATTGATGTTTCCTTCAGTATTCCGACTCCAGAGTTTCGTTGACAGACCTGTCCGTCAACACCACAAGGATTATCAGCAATTTACTTCTCTTATTTTACTTTTTCCTTTTCTTTACGCTTATCATTGTCATAAGATTTTTCCGTATTTTTTGTATTTGTGTGTGTGTTGCTGTGTGTATACATTATATATATATATATATATATATATATATATATATATATATATATATATATATAGTCATCCACAGACAGTCCGAAACCCGAGCGATTTGGCATGAGTTGGAGATTCTAACAACTAGGCTATCGACGCCTGGCAAGGAGAAAGACGAATTGTTGCGTGTTTTATTTTTCATAATCGAGCCAGTGATCTAGAGAACTTAATCCATTTTGGAGAGTCTTGCATTATCAGCAGTGATAGTGACTTTTTACAAATTCGCGCTTTTCTCCACACACAATGCTTGACGGATTTAATTATTTTTTCGTGAGCTAATTTCGTCATTCACAGAGAGACTGTTTCGCTGTTTCACAGCTTATCAGCTATTTTAGGGTATCAATTATGGTTGATTGCGTTAATAGAATTTGTTGTATATATATATTGTTATAACCTAGAAAAGATTACTGAATGAGGAATAACCATAACAGACGTTGGAAATGAAATGGTAATCTTTATAACATCAACAAAATACAATACTCGCCAGCGACGTGAAGTAGGCAAACCACTGCAAGTGGTGACTACTTAGCATATTACCCCCACTTACAATAATGTCCCAAGTAATTATGAGAATTCGGAGGTACCTATTAGTGTTCATAAGTACAGGATATATATATATATATATATATATATATATATATATATATATATATATATATATATATCGTTGAGCTCTCCGGGGACGAAGTGTGAGTTTGTAAACAGTGACTATTACGGCTAATAATGCAAGACTTTTTGCTAAAACGAATCGACTTCTCTCGGGCACTGTGCGTTTATCTAATAATAAATACACTTAAATTCACCTTTATCCCTGCCGTACGCCAGGGACATAGGTGTAGAATCTCCGACTGCCGCCATTTCAGCCGGGTTTCGATCCTAGCTAGAGGCAACCGGACGTCTAGCCACATTGATGAGCTGTGATACAGCGAAACAGTCTATTGCTTCTTTATACCGTTTGTAACAGCAAAAGTGTCCAAATCGTGTTACACCAAAATTGTCTAATTGGTAGATTATGCTTTGAACCGTTGTATCTTAGAAATGATTAAAGATATCTTAATGGCATTTTGCGTGCTTTTTTTTTTATAAATCTGTTTGACTCCACTTTGAACAATAAAAATGTATTTACTTCCAAGTTGAAATGATGATCCTTCTTTCTTTTGTAAACTTCTGATCCAGTTTTCCTCTCTGTTGTTCTCTCTTTTTTAAAACTTATTCACCATTCTTTGGTGGTCCTTGAACGGAATTTGAAGATCGAAGCCAGGGTATGAATGTTGATCCCAATACTGATGGCCGTAATGATCATTTTTCTCTCATCATTGATTACTTGGGAAGACATAGTGGGACTGGCACAAAACGATTTTAGTCTGTTCTCTTTCTAGCTGAATAACTCAAAGGAAATGTAACTTATTCTTATGACAAATGGTATTAAGATGGCTAAACGTCTTATCTGAAAATTTAGCAAAAAAAGAAACTACATAAGGTTAGTATTTTTGTTTTGTTAGATCTTAAATATTTTGTCGGGTGGACAATTACTCGATACTGTTACACGTTTTGGACGATTTTGCTCTTGCATCCGGTATATATATTGTGAAAAAATCAACGCCATTTTTTCGTGCACCGTTAGATGGGGATAGCGTAGAATAATTGAGTGGCCATAACAATCACCAGACCTAATACCACTAGATTATTTCTTGTTGGGTATACTGAAAATCTTGTTTACAAAGCTTACGCCATATCACATTGAAATACCAGTTACCGCACAGTCATCGAAGATAAGCAACATCGATTCTGGTTAGTACCTTGATGATTGACCACTTGCGAATACCCGGTGCTGTAATCTTGTATGTTCGGGTAGTTTAATGGATGATGAATTTGAATTGTTAATCGGAGAGTCGAATTCTAATTACATTCTGGTTCGTTATATTCACGCAAATACTCTTGAAAAAGATATAAATCCACCTCAGCTATGAGTTAATTAGTTCGAATTGCATAACTAAATACTTATTATGTAAAAAAAATTCTTTCAAACTAAAAATAATCTCTGGCTTTAAATGATCTACAAAGGGTTAAGATGCCGTAAAAAGTGAATCAATTAATCTTCTTTATAGGCTCAAACCGAAAATAAATTCTTAATGAAAACAAGCAATTTCGGAAAAAAAATGTGTCAAATATGTTGTAGATGTGTTACTGTTAGTGTTCAGCGTTGTATTGAACATGAATAGATTATTTTGAACAAGTTAAATAGTTTGTTAATCATGTTGTTTTGATGTGACAATACTATTAAATGTTCTTAAACCACTGTAATTTATTTACCCTCCAATGGACTACTAGCAATGAGAAAGTATGAAATAGTTTTATGTGCTAATAACCTTGGTATTAATCCGTTTCTCCTCCTCCTAGCAATGGTTAAATAGCAGAACAGACCGTATTCTATAGCCTTGGATGACAACTGGTCTACCGCAGAAAGATATGGCAACCAACTGCGGGAAAAAATTTGCCTCGTCTAGTCATGTATCGAAAGATACATGATCGCCTAAGCTTGTATCTCACATGGCACATAATTGACTGGTTCATAATGTATATATGCCGAGTTCAAATTCCAGTCGAATCCCTTACATTCACTTACGTGCTAATACCCTTGGGAAAGGTATTAATCCTCTTCATCTCCGCCCAGCTATGGGTAAATAGCAGGACAGACTGGGTTCTATAGCCTTGGATATCGTTTTCATGTGTGGTGTACATACACATGAATAGACATTATGGACCAAGGAAAAACAAACAGACGTGTCCTCGCGATCATTACTTCACCGAAGTGTAATAGTGTTCGCGTGCCCATTCCTTATTACCCTAAGAGAGCCCACCGATCCCACCTCTCTTAGAGTAATGAGGAATGTACTACGGGGGTGGGGATTGGAATACCCGATACCGGTCACCTACTCCCATCTCAAACGAGGAGAGTGTCGGAGATAGCTCCTCCTTAATTCCCTAATTGTTTACTAGGGGCACTCTCGCTACGCTATAAATACTGGGCGACTTCTCGCCTCGTTCTCTTTTTCATTTCATCATTTCAGAAAACACCTCCACAATGTGATCTCTCGCAAAAGATACCGTTTTCCCATTTGTGGGAGATGCCATGAACATTAAACGCACATGCACGTACGTACATTCACCAAAGAACAAACACAAATGTTTACACAAACAAATGTTAATGTCTATGTCCATTGTAAAAATGTGTTGTTTAATACATATTTTTGTTGATATATATATATATATATATATATATATATATATATATATATAAAAAAAAAATATGTTGTAGTGGTTCCAACGAGAGAAAAGTATGTATATTAAAAAAGAAGAGGGTGCCGCAAACGTTTTTAGTTGTAATGTGGATTTATTGAGAAAAATATTATACTTTGTTTTACATAATTTCACGACACGTGTTTCTGGTCTCACAAACCGTCTTCAGGTGAAAGTGGAGATTTCTAGATATTAAAAATAATTAATTTTTCTTCATGTTCAATGTATGGAATATTCTCGATATGAGACATTCTGTTTGTGTGTTGGCAATCCGAATTTTCTTTCTAGATATATATATATATATATATATCTTGTTTGTTTTGTTTTTTACATCTTCGGTTGGGCAACTTGAGTCCGGCCATTTTCTTGTAGTTGGACCTTCTTCTAAGAGGAATAAATAGCACGTGTTTCTTATTCAACAACACTCAAACCCACACTGTCCTCTACAAGAGAACTTATATAATGCTTTCATCACGACCAAAAGGCTGGGTTTGAACAGGGTGCGGGAGATATACCTCCCATATATACCATCTAGAAATTACTCCCACATAATGGTAAGACATTAGGTAATGAAGATATAATTACAACTAATGTCTTACTATTGTGTGGGAGATATTAATGCCACAACCTGTATTTACTTGACCTCTTCACTAAGGCAGTATGCGACACAAGGTATTTTTTTAACACGGGTGCCCATAGATATGAACATGCATATGGGCCAAGGAAAACTGACCGGTCTTCGCGATCACTGTCCCGTTGGTGTCGATATTACACCGGCCCCACCTCCCTTAGGGCAATAAAGAAACTGCTACCTAAGGATTGGAATTCACGGAACGGGGCGCCTTCTCCCATTTAAAATAAGGCACATAACATGTAAGAACACATACCACGTCTACATCCCGGCCAAATTCAGTCACAAATATTACATATTAATATCTGTTTTCTTTGGATATTATATTACGAGAAATAATGGTATGATGAATATCTAAGCTTGGCCTAGACGAGGCAAAAGGCTGAAAGCATGGGGTACCCAATGAGGATTGAACTCTATAATCAATCGTAATTGATCTGGCAAGATATGCATGCATAACCATTACACCACGCAGAGGTGCAACAAAATAATGGACAAAATTGTGCAGCACCATTCAGAATCGAACCCACGACGCAATCTTAATTGTTCTAGCTATACAATCTCCCTTAGAATTACACCGCGTCGAAGTATAATAGATATATATTATTCCGTTATTTTGTTCGCGGGGAAAGACGGAAATGGTATACCAGAAACGTTACTTAGTTTCAGTGAGAAAGAAAGAAAGAAAGAAAGAAAGAAAGAAAGAACGAACGGAAGGAAGGAAGGAAGGAAGGAAGGAAGGAAGGAAGGAAGGAAGGAAGGGAAAATTAAAGAAAGAAAGAAAGAAAGAAAGAAAGAAAGGAGCGAACGAAGGAGAAAGAAAGAAAGAAAGAAAGAAAGAAAGAAAGAAAGAAAGAAAAAAGAAAGAAGGAAAGGAAAGGAAAGGAAGGGAAAAAGAAAGAAAGAAAGAAAGGAGCGAACGAAGGAGAAAGAAAGAAATAAAGAAAGAAAGAAAGAAAGAAAGAAAGAAAGAAAAAGGAAAGGAAGGAAGGGAAAAAGAAAGAAAGAAAGAAAGAAAGATAGGAAGGAAGGAAGGAAGGAAGGAAGGAAGGAAGGAAGGAAGGAAGGAAGGAAAAATGAAAGAAAGAAAGAAAGGAGCAAACAAAGGAAAAAGAAAGAAGAAAGAAAGAAAGAAAGAAAGAAAGAAAGAAAGAAAGGAGCGAACAAAGGAAAAAGAAAGAAAGAAGGAAAGGAAGGAAGGGAAAATGAAAAAAGAAAGAAAGAAAGAAAAAAGTAAGGAAAAGTGGTGCGTTTAATGTGTCTTGCCAATGCAACATAAATAAGTGTCCATCTCAATTTGATCAAGTGGAAAGAGGGAAAAGACTTACTGGAGACGCTACTTGGTTTCAGTGAGAAAATGAAAGAAATGATGAAGATAGAAGAGTTTATCATCTATTTCAGTAAAATTGTAAAAGCTATTAACTTCAAACATTTTAATTTATACCCCCTTACTTCTTAAAATAACGGCCAGCATTCATATTTTTGATTGTCTTTGTAATATTTTTTAAAGTTGTTAAGCTCAAATATTTAACGATACGAAAGGGGAATTTCTACGAATATAAGATTGATCAGAAAATTTAAATAAGAAAACGGTGAAATTTTCACGTTTATTTCTAGTATATAAGTATTCTATAAATACTTTGTCGACAAAAATGTTATGTATCCAACCCTTACTTTAAAAAATATCTATACATATAAATCTCTATATACGATGGAACATACAATAAAAAAAATCCTGTATATTTAGTCAATATACAATTCTTACCATTATTAGGAACTCTGTTTCTGACAAGTTGGAAGATATAGGCCGTTATTACGAACGATCATATCCACGCGTGACCCACTAATTACCTGAAGATTGTCTGGGTTTCGATAACAAAAAAAAAATGTAGAATTGATTTAAATATAACTGCTTATTTCGGAAACAGTACTTTTTAACGACTAACAATAGAGAGTGGGCAGGCCCAGGTAAACTCGTATCTATGATTTGAACGAAAGCGAAAAATGAAAGAAATAAAACAGTTGTTAGATTTGCGGTCAGCGTCGATGTATATTTTTCTCACCTTTTACGGATATCAACTTTGATTGCCACTGAAAATAGTTAACCCTGTCTCGTTATTCGCGCATTTAAATTTGCGATTATATTCCTTCGCCTAAAAACGCCAGCCTTTCACGCGTATATCATTACTAGCAGCATGGCCCGGCGTTGCCCGTGCTTGATTCAAAAATCGTACGACTCATACAGCAATCGCTATCACTTGATTTAAATTATTTTTGCACTTCCTTGCCTTTAAAGGAGTGCCCTTTGCTGTGCTGATGTTGCTACATGCCTTACTTCTTGCCTATCTCACACTGCGAATTTTTTCTAAGCTCTATACTAAACATTAAATCTGTTACGAAAAAAGAACTAAACAAAATGAACACAAAACGATCAGCTTTAAAAAAAAAGACTCGTAACTGGAAAAACCGAATGAAAAAAGAATGTTAACAACAAATACTTTTTCACACCCAACCCAGTTCTGCGGAATCAGAATCAACAATGAGTTTAAGCAAGCGAATGAGCCAATTGGAGTAAAGTGCCATGCAGTTTTAATTTTTTCCCACTTGTGACAAATGCAGCTATCGATTTTTTTTGCATGCTAGCATGCTAGTTAACATTCGTGTCAGTCAGCTGTTCGCTCTCACGCTGGCCAATAGAATCTTCCTGCCTATTCGTGGCAGCCGCTACAGGCTCTCACTCTGGCCAGTAGAAAATGGCCGCAAACTACATGAAAACTGCCGTAGAAGGATGAAAAAAACACACACACACATATATATATATATATATATATATATATATGAATCTCAATCGCAATCTTTCGACTATATATATATATATATATATATATATATATATATATATATATATAAATATATATATATATATATATATATATCAAATATGTGGTGTAGTTAAATTTATATTATAATGAATATTTCACTTTTCAAAAAAAATAACATATTTCGATTCGTATTATATTCTTTTCGTCTCTGATACTACTTGAATTTTACCAAAATCAAAATAATTTCCATGCCTGAAGAGATCTTGTACAGCTTACAATTTCTTAAAAGCAAGGATCATAACATTCATCGAGTGATTTGTAGGTTAATGCACCTTTAAAATTTTGTTAGGGAAAGGATTTCGCCATTTTATATCATTAACTTGACTTATCTACTCTTTGTATGAATAATCCATTGTAATATATATATATATATATATATATATATATATATATATATATATATTCATACATGTTTCATTAAATGATATAGACAAGTTTTGTCTATTTTATGGAAATTCTTTTCACATCGTCCGATAAGGTTAATAGCATTATCATTAGAAGAAGAAAAAAAATCACAATATTGATACAATCTTTTCACTATACATACACACATATATATATATATATATATATATATATATATATATATATATATATATATATATAGAGAGAGAGAGAGAGAGAGAGAGAGAGAGAGAGATATTTTGAACAAAATGGATGTCATTTTACACCTAAGGAACTTTTCAACCAATACTTTTTCAAAGGTGATCGTTGGCAAATCTCAAATCAATCAAGGAAGGACACAACCATAATAACGAAAGAGGAGGGGTAGTTGGAAGGCGATTAAAATAAAATAAATGTTTAATTGTAAATTTATTTAAAAAGAAATAACAAGTTCCCCAAGAGTATAAAATGGAAAAAGACATTCACAGTCAACTCCAACAACCGTAAGAAACGCATTGAATGCTGCTTTTGTCTACACAGGCTCGGCTGGTGAAATTTTATAAACACTGCCTCGAGAACTTCATTTCTTTGTACGCCTTTGCTTAAGTGTTGCCCATTATGCAGTAATGAATAAAAATAGAAGTGCGTAAGACAAGAGTATGTCTTCTCACCAGACTTATTCAACCATTATGGAGAGGCAATCCCGAGAGTACATGAGATCAATACATAGTGGGACAAAATCTTAGCAGCATAAGATGATACAGTATTTTAAGAAGGTAGAGAAAGAATACCTAGAGGAGGTAGAGAAGGAAAACGAGAAAAAAAGGACTAAACATAAACTGTAGACAAAATCTCTTGTTGTCAGCAATATACAAACTATGAATTTGAGATACAAAAAAAAAAAGATCTATACCTATGTTTTATATACAAAAGTGTTTGATAAAATGCATCATAAAGAACGTCTAGAAAGGTTAAATAAGTTTTACATATGCAGGAAGTATATTAGAATAATCCACAGCCTATACTTGCAGCAAGCCGCCTGCATACAGATAGGAAATTATTTCCCTAAATATGCAAGAATAAAAAGGGTTTTAAGACAAGGCTGTATCTTCTCACTAGACCTTTTCAACATATACATTGAGAAAATTAGAAGTACTACCAGGCTTCAGGCTTCATTAAGCAAATTAGTATTGATAATAATGCGAAGGCATTGGGATAGGCCAAAGTATTAAGAAACAATCTTAACAACATAAGATAAGCAAATGACATAGTATTGATAATAATCGCTGCTGTTCTAATTCCGTGCATTGGGATAGAGAATGGTGACTTCCAAAACTCACCTTCTTTGGGCAAACCAACGCCTTTATTAGAAACAGTAAAATATCTGGGAAGTGTTTTAACAGAGGACGGAAAGTGTGAGACGGAAAAAGGCGCATTGGAATAGAAAAGTGAGACAAGTATTAAAAACAGAAAATATCTGAAGGTTTTTAACAGCGAAAAGTTGAGACGAAATCTGAAAAGATGCCTTCAAAAGCTAAGCAAAGTATTAAGAAACAGTAAAATATCTGGGAAGTGTTGGAACTTCCAGGATACACAAGGAGGACAGATTGCTTGGAGAAGTTGACACATATTTTTTATTGAAGATGAAAGGATCTGAGTGAAACAGCGCGGTACTTACATAATGTGCTTACGTAAATGGTTGATAGAACATTGAATGTAAGTCATAGTAAAAAGACAAACGTTACAAAGAGCTACAAAGGAAAGTTTGGGAGAGCCATGACCGCCCACATTAAGAAGGGGATCAACAGTATCATATCCTGCTTTCTCACACAACAGCAACAATAATAATAATTATTATCGTTCGTTCTTGAACATCACTCGCCACATCTGGCTTCTTGTTTCTGCTACATATTTAGAGATTCTTGATAAAATGAAAAAAAGAATCTGCTATGTTAATGATCCTGACCTGGCATTTCGGTTGCGTTCAGATTCCTACCTCCGTAATGTAGCTTCCCTATGCCTTTGCTCTGAATATTTTCAAAATAATTGTTCTGATGAGCTTTCCTAATTTATACATGGATTTATGAATTTATGCACACTAATAGATATGTGGCAATGCCACATCATCTTACAGTTGAATTGACTAGATATAACCGTAAGTTCTATGCTAATATTTTCTTTTATCGTACTTCTCACTTGTGAAACTCTCTCCCGGCTTCTTGCTTTCCATTCAACTTTGATCTTCAAAAAATTAAATGCAATGTCAATCGTTATCTTATATCTTCTTAATTCTTCTTTCATTGTTCTTTCTCCTTAATAGTGTTTTCCCGCATACATTCTCACACTTATTAATCCCCTTGCGTTTTAGTGGCTTTATTGCCTTGCGTAGATTGAAATGATTTACAAAATGCCTTTGAGTCATAAAGTCAGTTCATGAATGAGACACTGAAATATAGTCAACCACCGTGGCATATAAAGCTAAGTTCAAACTCGAGATTCTTAACAATATGAATGCTGTACTGAAAATAACCAACGATTGGTAAAGAATTGACAGAACATTACACAAAATTTCGGTAAGTTCTTTTTTTTTTTTTTTTGTTGGTTCCAATCGACATCAAATTTCTTCAAAAGAAGCGAAAAATCTCCATAAGTCTTAGGTTGGCTTCATTGCCAGTTCTGATTAATAAAACATGTTTTCAAGATGAAATGTTACCAAAATATCCTGCTTACAATAATAATAATAATAATAATAATAATAATAATAATACAATGGCAAGATAAACGATACAGAAACGATGGCAAGATAAACCGCTTCATGGCCAATACTCTGCCCGTACCAAACAAGCTGACGTAGACAAAACCCGTACCCATCAGTGGCTACGTAGTGCAGGGTTGAAAGCGGAAACGGAAGGTTTTATCCTTGCTGCGCAGGACCAATGCTTGCTAACTAGGAATTATCAAGCACATATACTAAAATATTGTGTCAGCCCAAAATGCAGATTCTGCGATAAATATCCAGAAACTATTGATCATCTTGTATCAGGTTGCACGATGTTGGAACCCACTGAATATAAAACCCGACATGACAGAGTGGGCCAATATCTGCACTGGAAAATCTGCAACTTCTACGGGAAGGAAACTGAAAGAAACTGGTATGAACACCACCCAGACCCGGTTACGGAGATAGGACCTGTTACAATTCAATGGGGCTACTCAATGCCCACTGGCAGAACAATCAAAGCCAACCGCCCAGATATTGTTATTAAAGACCACAAACAAAAACGGTGCCTCCTTATTGATATGGCAGTGCCTGCTGACTGCAATATATCTTTGAAGATATTCAAAAAGCTGTCAAAATACAAGGACCTTGAAATAGAAACTCAAAAATGTGGCACATGGGAACATCAACAATCCCTGTTGTAGTTGGCGCCCTAGGATTGGTTGGAAAATATTCCAGTAGACTAATCGAAGGGATTCCTGGAAGTCCATGTCTCAAAGAGGTACAAAAAATTGTTCTCACACTTTACGAAGGGCTTTATCTATGTAATGTTTTTTTTTTTTGTCAGTGGAAAGTGTCATGATGCCATTTCTAACCTTAGGTCATGGGCGGGACCCGGGAAGAAATGTGTAAACGCCAGAAATCAAATGAAATAATAATAATAATAATAATAATGATAATAATAATAATAATAATCTATTAAAATAATGGCCTCCATAAGAAACAGACAATAGCCTATTGTTCTGATATGATCATTTGAAGAAAAAATATCTTGGTAGCAGCTGTAAAGAATATATTTTGTTTTATCTGAAAAGTGTTTAGTCCACTTAAATTGAATAAAGTGAAAATGCCTTTTATATTGGTTTCGTTACAACTTGTTTTTTTTTTGTTTTTTTTAAGTTGGGGTCTTGTTAAAATAAAATTATTTAGAACGGCCATCAAAACAGATTAAATCAAGGCGAAAATATATTTTTTTTTTTAAAAAGTAGGGCGAGCGGTTGAGGAAATATTTTATTAAAAATAAATTGAAATTATGTACATTTCCAATTTACTGCATTGAAAATAAATAGAATTTTTTTTTAATATATTCCAAAAAGTATATTGGGCGAGAGTTGAGGGAAAATTTGCAGTGGTAAATACGGATTTTATTAAAAGAAATTGACATGGTGATTGTACATTTCAATTTGGATCTGCATTGAAAGAAATATCTATCTAAATCTATCTATCTAAATCTATCTATTTTTTGAATATCTATCTATCTATCTCTATCTATCTATCTATCTATCTATCTATCTATCTATCTAACTAACCTTTTGAATATCAATCTATCTATCTATCTATCTATCTATCTATCTATCTATCTATCTCTCATCTATCTATCTAACCTTTTTGAATATCTATCTATCTATCTATCTATCTATCTATCTATCTATCTATCTATCTATCTATCTATCTATCTCACCTTCATCAATATCTATCTATCTATCTATCTATCTATCTATCTATCTATCTATTAACATACTATCCGGTTCCTTGTACTACATCAATGATATCTATCCATCTATCTATCTATCCATCTATAAAGAAGAACTCGATCACATCTATATGGAATCTATTCACACATCTATATATCTAAACTTCATCAATATCTATCTATCTATCTATCTATCTATCTAAGTATCTATCTATCTATCGAACAATCAGGTTTATCTATCTATCTATCAACAATGTCACCTTCTTCATCAATATCGACCATATCATCTATTCAATGTCTTCCTTGTACCACTGTGATAGTCTGAACGAACGACTCCGTATAAAACACAGTTATTACAAACAGGTTTACAGAGAAGTAGAAAGTTTACCTCCCCAAAGGTTTAGAAAATCCGCCCAGTTCTATTCCAATGTCTTGCGTAGCCTCTGAACCTTCAGGTTTGGTTTTACGAAAATCCGCCCTTCGGCGTAGCCTTGTTCCTCCTCGCCCGAAGGCAGAGAGTTCAACCGATAAGCCGGTCGACCGAGATCGACTTGAACGACTTACTATATTTAGTCAAACGTGGGCACCATGTGACACAAGGCCGGTTTAACGTGGGATCTGCGAGCCCTTGGGCTCGACCAAAAATATGCCCATTGAACCCGTATAAACGGGTTCAGGGTCGGATTAACTCCCCAAAAGAGAATCCGACCTTCGCCGTAGCCTCGTTCGGGAAAGGCAGAGAGTTCAACCGATCAGCCGGTCGACCAAGATCAACTTGAACTGCTGACGATATTCAGTCACCCCCCCAACCACTGGGGCAGCATGTGACACAAGGTCGGTTATTTATTGTGGGTCCTCCGATCCCGTGGGCTCGGCCAAAAATATGCCCATTGAACCCGTACAAACGGGCTCAGGGCCGGTTTACCTCCCCGAAAGAGACTCCGCCCCTCGGCTTAGAATCGTTCGGGTTCCTCCCTGCCCGAAGGCAGAGAGTTCAACCGATCAGCCGGTCGACCGACATCGACTTGAACTGCTGACTCTTGCCTACTCCTGAGGCGCATTATTTATTAAGTATGGAATAGTCCATTATTATTATTATTATGGGTAAGATCCCATTAGACTATCTATTTCACCTTCTTCAATATCTATCTATCTATCTATCTATCTATCTATCTATCATAAACTGTTAAATTGGTACATACAAGTTGTTCTTTGGACTGTCGTAGATGAAACTCCTCCGCCACGTGCCAAACGTCTTATGCATGAGTTGGATGTCTTTTAATTCATCTCTTTAGCGCTTATTTGTAATCCCTCTTGCTCTTGTGACCACCTGATCCAGTTTTTCTCTATACTGTTCCCACTTTTTAAACGTTTCACCGTTCTCTTGATGATTCTTTAATGGACTTTGAAGATGGAAGCCAAAGTATGAATGCTAGTAGTATTACTGAAGGCCTGAATGAACATTTTCCTCTCACCATTGCTCATTAAGGAAGAGCATGGAAATGATACAAACCGATTTTAACCTGTTCTCTTTCTAATTGAATAATTCAAAGGGTTTTTAGTGATTCTTACGATAAATGGTATCAAGATAGCTAAATGCATTATCTGAAAACCTGATAAAAGAAAACTCAGTTTACTTAGAACATTATGACAAATGGACAGTTATGGTGTTACACGATTTGGACAATTTTGATGTTATACTCAACTATATATATATATATATATATATATATATATATATATATATATATATATGTTGTCATACACAGACAGGACGTTTTTTCTTCAGTGTGGCTATATGTAAGAGTTCTTCAATAAGAAATGCCTCAGTGGAGAGCTTTATTCAGTTGAAGAGCAATGTGTTAATAGCAGTAGGAGCCTCTGTTTTTAAAATTACTGTTCTCTCAAGATTGCCTAACTGGATTTCCCGGGAGCATAGATATTGTAATCAACAGACAGACTGTTTCGCTTTATCACAGCGCTTCAATGTGGCTAGACGTCTGATTGCTTCAAGCCGGGATCGAAACTTGACTGATTTGGCATCACTCAGAGATCTTACCTCTTGGCTATCATCGCACGACAGGGAGAAAAGAAATTTTACCGTTTTCTATACGTTTTCTATACGAAAAATGTCAGTGGCCCGGAGAGATAAATTCAGTTGAAGAGCAATGCATTAATAGCAGTAGGAAGCACTATTTGTAAATGAGCTCAATCGGATTTATATACACTACATTTCAAATGCTTGAAGTCACTCCCAGAATTAGCATGGGATTAACTTGACAGAAACTGAAATAAAATCAAAAAGATCTCTTAGAGTCATTTAAAAAAAAAGAATGGAATTAATTATCAAACTAATACATGAAGAAAAGTTTGCAATGAATGCCAAAAATGTGTGCTGCAGCATTATTTTTTCACAATCATATATGGTTTATGTGACAGATAAACAATTCCCCCTTTTCGAAACCTCAGCAGATAATTTTTTTGTATCCTAATTAAATCGAGATGTTTCACCTTTTCAAATCAAGAAAACCCTTGACGCTTTCTCTTTGACATATCCGAATTTTCGCCATCTCATTTCTTACGCTCTGGGACCCTTATTAACTCAAAGTTGTTTAGTGTTCATTTCTCAGGATGGCAACTGGTAGCTGAAAAACACGGCTACATCGCAACTATCTATCTATATGAAATTTTATTAATGCAAAAGTTGGCGTTAAGATTATTAGATATTTTCATACGGGAAGAAAATGAGTAACTATCGACACCGAGGTTCGAGTCTGACACACTGGACATATGTTTTCCGCCAGGTGTATAAATAGCGGTGTCTGGCTACTGACTGCATGATTACTGAGCGACTATTGAGTGGAACTATCCAGTCGAATTAGTGTGAATAATTATGTGTCGGTGATTTTGATTTAGGATTTACCGGACGTTAAGCCGAGCCTCGCTACTAACAAGGTACTCACTGAAATAGTTAAATATCTGTGGTTGACTTTTACATATTTGTTCTTGTTAAGTACGTATTTATTTGCGGTTTAAATAAAAGACAGTTTTATCTTAACATCGAAGTCCGCCATACATCGCCGTACGTCACAAAAGCTATCTAACCAGCAATGATATAACTTGCACATTTTTTATATGTTTTTCCATCAATTAATTTTTATTTGCTATTCTTTGTCACCAGTCTGTATAAACTAATATTTAAAAAGAACCAACAATTACTTTGAATTGGCTGTTCTTTTAATCCCCATCATATATAAGAATTAAATGACGATAAATTTCATTCGACACAAGTGGGAAAAATTTAAATCTGGATAGCACTTTACTCCAATTGGCTCATTCGCTTGCTTAAACTCAACGTTGATTCTGATTCCGCAGAACTGGGTTGGGTGTGAAAAAGTATTTGTTGTTAACATTCTTTTTTTACATTCGGTTTTCCAGTTACGAGTCCTTTTTAAAAGCTGATCGTTTTGTGTTCATTTTGTTTAGTTCTTTTTTCGTAACAGATTTAATGTTTAGTATAGAGCTTAGAAAAAATTCGCAATGTGAGATAGGTAAGAAGTAAGGCATGTAGCAACATCAGCACAGCAAAGGGCACTCCTTTAAAGGCAAGGAAGGGCAAAAATATTTTAAGTCAAGTGATAGCGATTGCTGTTGGAGTCGTACGATTTTTGAATCAAGCACGGGCAACGCCGGGCCATGCTGCTAGTGCTGTATAATTGTTCAAATCCTTTATCTGCAATGCTTTATGTTTACAAGAGTCATATCAGACCAAAATAATTTTTAACAGAGCTGTAACTGCACAATCCCCAATTTACAGTTAAGAAATAGTTATTTTTTTTCACCTTATCCTTGTAAGGGAGGTATAATTTTCTAGCCTATAGCCCATTTCAAACAGATGCCGTTTTCCAAGTCTATACCTACTGTATCGCCAGTTGACCCCTATTTTGTTAACATTGTGTCCACAGGTACTAAATCCTGGTAAAGATAGCTAGATTGAACTCGATGTAAAGTTTGGATCAGGTGAGAAGAGAGATTCTTACGCTATTTTCTTTTATTGCATACCGTAATTTCCGTCTTACCAGACGCTGCGGTTGGAAGACTCACCCTAATATTGGAAAGTAATTTCTAAGAAAAAAGAAAGTCATTTTCATACAACAACACATTCAGCAAACGTTCCTCGCATACCAGCGCCACGTATTGTTTACATTACTCGCTCGTCCGATGGTAATGGCATACTAACCAGAAGCAGAAAAGCTCCCACCGCTGATAGTAAACAGAGGATGTTTAAGCTTGTGACTTCCCTCAAGGAATGTTTATAGTCTTGGGCATACTTATTAACAGTACTGAGATTATATCATATACAAATCTAAATTATATAGATAGCTAACATTATAGAACAATGATTCAACATAAAAATCCACGTCCCTATCTGTCAAGCCAATTTGGTCACTGTCCAAGCTTACTTGAACTTGGGCGCTGCTTGGCATTCCTCTTGGAAGACGCACACGTTTTTTCAGACTATATTTTAGGGAAAAAAGTGCGTCTTATACGCCGGAAAATACGGTACTCAAATCATTTTTTCTTTCGGTTTTCTAGATAAAGTTATAAAGATTATATTTCTTTAGAAATGCAAAGTCTAACGACAGTTTCTACTGATCTCTAATTTTATATTCAATTCTGCAATATTTGTTCCCAGAAATGAAATATAGCTTTTACAAAGAAATCGATCATTTAAACTATGAAAATTACAACACTTATGAACACTCTAATAATTTAATAGAATTCAAATTCCAACCACTAAAGCTGACAGCTTCAATCTAGCCTACCCGACATGACTTGGATAGAAATATTTGCTGGTCACGTGACTACGCTAATAGGCCGACATGATTGTTCTTCCGGTTGTCTTCAAAATCCGGTCATCCGAGGTGTCATTTCCGCCATTTGGTACGCTGTGTCCATTACTGGTCAGTCGAGGAAATCGAAAGGGCCATGCAGTTATTTCCTGGTCACGTCATATTAGCCAGCATCTACGAGCTAGCTAGCTATCTAGATAGATAGATATATAGATAATGTGAGAGATATTGTTTTAAAATAAGGGAGAATGATAAAATGTGATTGATCAAAATTCTATAACAGGTATAATATTAAACATAAGAGTATATAACAAGTAGTAGTTTACTGGATTGTCAACATCCGATAACATCTAATATTTTTTAAAATGCATTGTCCATAAAAATGTAATTGCAATGAATTAATTCAAGCTGAACATAAAATTAGTTACAAGTACTTCTAGAACATCAAAATAATTAATACAAAACAAAATAATACGCTACAATTTGAAGGAGGAATTGACTCTATCACCTGTAATAATTACACTTAAGAATACAAAGGAGAAACTTCAAGAAATTGAAGTAAAATATCATATGAATACAATAGGGATCTTTTACCAAATAACAGGCTCAATGCATTAGTTGTTCATCTTAATGAGTATAAACATAACTTTGATTTAAAAAATGCGACTTTAAATAAAATTAATTTAGTAAGATGAATTAGTTTATTAATTGCTAGATTATCTACAGTAAATGTGTGTCCAGTTTCTTACATTTCAGCTTTCTTGGTAGATCTTTTACTATCGTAATATATATAATATATATATATATATATATATATATATATATATATGTATGTATGTATTGCTTATATTAGCATATACACGGAAAATTATATAATTTAAAATTGTGGTCAACAGCAAGTGGGCACAGTCTGCATCATGTTGTTTCATGAACCATAATGTCCAGAAATATATTTATTTACACACGGCCTATTTTCCCATTTTCCACGCATATATATATATATATATATATATATATATATATATATATATATATATATATATAATTTAGTTCGGCGAACTACAGCTTGGGCAAAATTAGCCAAAGTGTCCAGTGGGATTACAGTACATGCATTTTCAATTTCATGTCGGTCTTATGCGATTCACAACATCGTTTAGGGTCCTCCTAGCAAACAGTATCACAATTCGATAAAACTAAGAAAGACTAATTTTCCTTTCCTGAAGTGTGTATTTTTTACCGGACTCTGTATACATACATATATATATATATATATATATATATATATATATATATATATATATATATATAGATAAAATATACATACATATGAAAAATATATCTAAAAATTCCCATACATATATTTTTTATTTTTCCAAGAGGAAGGATCCATAGAACTCAATGTCTAGGACAGAGTTATAATAAAAGGCTTAAACACTAATATTCATGGTCATAATTTATTCCCATTGGAATCGTAAATACGATCAAATCATCAGACCTACAAATTCAAAATGAAAACAGAAAAAATATGTCACCACAAATGTATCTTTATGTATTAGACATCCGTCGACTTTCTTTCTCTCTCTTTTTTAAATCCACCCCACCCCCACATCTCCAAAAAATTCTCTCTGTCACTCATCCTCATACTGACACTTTCTCTAAATTCTGTTTTGATTTCCGGAGTTGTTTTTTCTGTTTTCATTTTGAATTTGTAGGTCTGATGATTTGGATCGTATTTACGATTCCAATGGAATAAATTATGACCATGGAATATTATAAGCCTTTTATATATATATATATATATATATATTTATTTATTTATATTTATATACATATACTTTTCACACACACACACACACACACACACACACACATATATATATATAAATCACTATAATCATTCACACTCATACACACACAGGTATATATATATATATATATATATATATATATATATATATATGGTCATCCACATGCATGCCTGTTTTGCTGCATCACAGCTCATCAGAGTGGCTAGATATCCGATTCTTTAGAAACCCGACTGATTTGGCACCAATCAGAGATCCTACCCCTAAACTATTCGCGCACACCAGAGAAAGTGTAATTTTTACGCATTCTATACGAATGTATACAAACACCAGCAGCCTGAGGGCTCAATTCATTAATAAAGAGCGGCGCGTTAATGGCAGTGGCGACAACTGCTATATATATATATATATATATATATATATATATATATATAGAGAGAGAGAGAGAGAGAGAGAGAGAGATTCTTTAGGTAGCAATTATTCTGGAGAAAAATATCTTCTTAAAAACTGCAGGCAAGAAATTTTATTGTTAACATTAATCTTTCAGAAAATGTTGTGTTGCAAAATGAATTTGTTGCTTTTTTTCATTTATTTTAAGCCTATTATTCATCAACAATTGTCACAAATTGGTTAATATATTCTCCTTTATATTTCCGGTCTTCTTGCCAACTTTCCACTGGCTTGGCAAATGCCTTCTGCCTAAAAAATACCACCGGTTCTTGATACGAGAAAATTCATTGCGTTACATTTTCAAACCTACGTCTTTCTTGAAGGAAACGCCTCGCAGACTGTTGAAAAACAAGCAAAAAAGGTAATAACCTTAAAATGTCAAATCATGAAAATGCGATGGCTGCAACAGAACTTCTCTAGCAAGCGCTTTAATAGGATTTCTTTGTAAATTACCGACGTGTGGCTACAGTTGGTGTGTTGAATAAGCAGATGAGGAAAATGCACATTTTTGTCTTCTTGGCACTCTATCGTTATTTGTCTGAAAACAAGTTGAGTTTAATCAAATTTTTAAAACAATAACACAATTTGTATAAAAATTGAGCTACGTATTTTTTGAAAAGTAAAGTAAAAATATTTCGCCTATCAATATAAATGAAATGGGAACAAAATGAAGTTATTTAAACACACAATACTTAGGTGCAATCAGCTAAAACTGAAACATGTGCCTACATTGTAACGAAACTTTCTTCCTTAGCGCGATGACTATCAAATACATTGTCTACTAAGTGGAGTGAATTTGCCTACTGTATGATTCTAACTAACTCAATATATATATATATATATATATATATATATATATATATATATATATATATATATGTGTGTGTGTGTGTGTATGTGTGTGTACAAACATATGCACACACATACACACACGCAAACACATATATATATACATATACATATATACATACACGCATATATATCTACACATATTCATACACATATATACACATATACATACATACACATATATATGTACACATATTCATACACACACATATGTATATATGTATTCACATATACATACACGCAAAACATATATACATATACATAAACATATATACATACACATGCATATATATATATATACATATATATATATATACATACATATATCTACATACATAGACTTATGGACACATATAAAAAACACATTTACATGCAAACATATACATTTATACATGCATATATATATACACACATACATACACGAAAATATATGTAGGCATACAAGGACACACGTATATATATATATATATATATATATATATATATATATATATATAAAAAAGGAATGGATAAATATAGCTAAATGTACAAGCAAGACACTCCATGTTGTTCAATATATATATATATGGCTGTGTGTTATATATATATATATATATATATATATATATATATATATATATATATATATAGAGAGAGAGAGAGAGAGAGAGAGAAAATACACACAACCACACCCATATATATATATATATATATATATATATATATATATATATATATATATATATATATATATGTGTATGTGTGTGTGGCTAATGCATTTCTCAACGCGTAACAAGTTCGCCCCTTTGGATGGTAAATCTTTCCTATTCCCTTGGTCAGTTGTTCAGAAAATAAATAAACTCGACGGTCCCATTCCTGTCCTGTCCTGTGGTCTATTCCAATACAGTCAATTGATAAGCCATTTGGCAATCTTCACACCTTTCCTGCAATTAGCGGACCAATTTGTCACTCATCCTCTTTGCCCTCACCGACTGCTGCTTTTGTGTCCTGTCTATGATGGCACGGCCTATGTCGATCAGGGAACTTTATGTCAAGAGCCGGGAAAAGCATGGTAATTTGCTAAAAGGTTATTAGGAATTCTTAGCAAGCTTTCACAATTTAAAAGCTTACGTTGACACTACCACCATTACTTGCACATGCGCATTCACTCCGTTTCGATGATCTTGCTTCCGCTGAAGCAATGCCGGCTGGGTAGATTCTGTCAGTTGTTGATGCGACCGGAGATAATTATGAACTAAACTCGGAGGGGAGAATCGGTAGGTATTTATATCATATAGCAAATGGTGATTTTTCAAGTATATGATCGTACTAAGTACCATCAGAGTTAGATGATAGGATTTGTGAGGGAAAAAATAAAATCTTTATCTGAAATCTAGTCTTGGATGAGGTGTCAAATGCAACACTAATATTGTCAGTTGGTTCTTGGCAATTACATTTGTCTTGTGTCAAAATAAGATAATCTTATACATTTAACCGATTTTGGGAGTTAGAATGTTGTTCATTTCGATTTTGATAAGAAATAAATTTAGAGTATTACTATAGAAATACAATTATTAGAGGATTCTTATAGAAATGAATTGTAAGGGTATTATTATAGAATTGAAATTAATGAGTAACCTGGTTATGACGATAAACTCTATCCAAAAGTAAGGCCTCTGATCGTGAGATTAAGTGTGTTGAGGAACGCAAAACCACTTTTAATTGCTGTTGTTCCCAGGTTCACCTTGACTCGTGGTGGTAGCACCTGTTAGGGTTCCAGCTATGGGCAATAGTGAACCCCCAAACAAAAACAAAAAAACTATGAAAATATAAGAACAGTTTTATAGTAATAATAACAGCAATATATTTTTAGCATCTGTCTATATTGCTGAGATGAGGTATTATGTACACTATTTACATTATTTGGACTATTGTCCTTAAGGACACATGGCACAGTGGATGAAGGCGTAGGTTAGATCCAGAAACAATACCCAAGTGTTCTGATTTCAATACCTGGAGAACTTGGAGAAGTGAATTAACAGGAGATAACTGATAACTGACATCCATTAGACATGGCACGTGGAACTAGAACAGTCTACCCCAGCGAACGAAATAAAGGCTGCAGTTCAACTTTCCAATCACCTTAAAAAGTCAGGCGCGTACAACGGCCTAAACGTTATAATAAATATGGCAACAAAGATGGGGACAATAGTCCGAATAATGTAAATAGCGAATATATTTTTATATTTAAACAATGACCAACAATATATAAGTGTTGTAAAATTAACACCATTACGTACATAGTAAGAAATTGTAGTAACACATCTGCCTAAAGTACTAATAAACGACTAACATGAAAACTTTCATGATATTAAGCTATTAAGATAATATTCTACAGTTTCTTAAATCGATCTCTATTCTAAAATATAACTTAAAAAACACATGAAAAACATTTTGTTTTGTTTGTTTAACAGCATAAAAGGTGCTAGACTGATTAAGAAAGAGTGAATCTGGAGCATCAGAATCATGTATGGATTCATTTAAACTCTTCTTATTAATAACTGCATTCTTTCTTTACGGATAAACTGACATCTGACTGTTCAAAGAAGACCTAAAAAGTAACTAGTGGCGACTTCACTTGAAAATAGACAAAATTTGACATCGTGGTGTTATCAATCTATCTACATTAGAGGCTGACATTTTGTTATGCCATAGTACTTATTCTATTGTAATGGACTCTCCCATAGATAATAAGTAGGAGTAGCAGTGGCAAGTCTGGCAGAATGGCTTCTCGCGGTCTCTGACTGCGCACGCCTCCTGTCGAACTCTCTGCGTTAGCAGAGAGGAACCCGGACGAGGCTTTGCCGAAGGGCAAGGTTTCGTCCGGGGAGGTAGACAGGGCCTGAACCCGTCTAATCGGCTTCAAAAGGCTATTTTTTTTGGCCGGGCCTACGGGCTCGGGGATACCCACATTAAAACCGGCCTTGTGCCATATTCGGTCCTCGTGGGTGGAACGATAAATACTGAATGGCGTCTCGCGGTCTTTGACTGCGTACGCCTCCTGTCGAACTTTCTGCGTTAGCAGCCCGACGAAGCTTTGCCGAAGGGCAAGGTTTCGTCCGGGGAGGTAGACAGGGCCTGAACCAGTCTAATCGGCTTCAAAGGCTATTTTTTTGGCCGAGCCTACGGGCTCCAGGAAACCCACATAAAACCGGCCTTGTGCCATATTCTTTCCGTGGGTGAAAAGATAAATACCGAATGGCTTCTCGCGGTCTCTGACTGCGCACGCCTCCTGTCGAACTCTCTGCGTTAGCGAGAGGAACCTGACGAGGCTTTGCCGAAGGGGCAAGGTTTCGTCCGGGGAGGTAGACAGGGCCTGAACCCGTCTAATCGGCTTCAAAAGGCTATTTTTTGGCCGGGCCTACGGGCTCGGGGATACCCACATTAAAACCGGCCTTGTGCCATATTCGTTCCTCGTGGGTGGAACGATAAATACTGAATGGCGTCTCGCGGTCTCTGACTGCGCACGCCTCCTGTCGAACTCTCTGCGTTAACCCGACGAAGCTTTGCCGAAGGGCAAGGTTTCGTCCGGGGAGGTCTGAGGGCCTGAACCAGTCTAATCGGCTTCAAAGGCTATTTTTTGGCCGAGCCTACGTCGGAGAAACCCACAATAAAACCGGCCTTGTGCCATATTCGTTTCTCGTGGGTGGAATGATAAATACCGAACGGTGTTGAGCGGCCTCTGACTGCGCACGCCTCCTGTCGAACTCTCTGCGTTAGAAGGAGGAACCCGGACGAAGGCTTTCCGAAGGGCAAGGTTTCGTCGGGGAGGTAGACAGGGCCTGAACCCGTCTAATCGGCTTCAAAGGCTATTTTTTGGCCGAGCCTACGGGCTCGGAGAAACCCACAATAAAACCGGCCTTGTGCCATATTCGTTTCTCGTGGGTGAAATGATAAATACCGAATGGTGTTGAGCGCGTCAGTCGAGATTTGGACATTTGAAGTACCAACCATCACAACTAGATTTGCTGCGCCATTGACTCTTATTTTCCAAGTTCCTAACGTTTTGTACGTCGGACCTAATTTAGGACGACTTATTAGAAATACAAGCCTCCACTGTGAAAATACTCCACAACACATTTCAGACTCACCAACAGTGCAAAAGAGGTTAGATGAATTTAAGAAAAGGGAGAGTCATGAAGATGACCCAAAGTTTGGATGTCCTGTAACTACCATCGCAACATTGATCGTTTTCTCCCCATGGTGATGGTTGACAGACAATTGACCATAAATAAAATAACCAATTCTATTATATTCTGTACAATTAACTTTGAAGGATTCTGGCCGTGGGTGTCACGTCTTCGGACCACTCATCAAAAGAGCAACACTTTAAAATCTGACATTGTCCCAGGCAGATCGATTTGGTTTCTTTGGGCGTTTTTTGACCCATATTAACTGCTGGGTTCATCACTTTGAACCAGACACAAAAAAGATAATCCATGCTTTGGAAAAACATCTCCCGACCTTCTCCGAAGAAAGCCAAGGTCACTTTATCTGCAGGTGATGGAATCAGTTTTTAGAAGATGCAAAAGGCATGGTTTCTATTGATTATCTTCAAAAGGGCCACACCATCAATGGAGAGAACCATGCCAACTTGCTGCGGCTGGCAAAAAAAAAAAAAAAAAATCAAGACCAAAAACTCATGAAAACTGAAGAAAGAGATCTTGTTTTATCAGGACAAGGCTCCAGCACAAAAGTCCTTGGTTACAATGGCTACTGTGCCTGACTATGTCTTTGAACAGGTTGATCACCTCTCCTCGTATTCACGTGATTTGACTATCATCTTCAACCTTTAAGCCTACTTACATATATTAAATAAAAAGCACGTTATGACACACTCATATTATCACTCACCCAGAAAGGGGTTAGCTTACAATTAATGGCCTTCCTTTAACAATTGTACTTTATTTCATCGATCTTAGAACCGGCCATCTAAAGCTAAATTCGATTATTCAATAACATTTTTTGTTGACAGCATCCATAAAAGTTGTACGAGCGTATCGTATAAATTGTTCCATTTTGGCGGTAATTCTTCTTTACCCCCGCTCTCTTCTTTCAAGTGGCGTCTGGACATGACATCCTACCCAGTAATTATCGCTATACAAGAAAAGCCATGCCCCATTACGTACAACTATTTGGTAGACTTTAAATTCATCTTGTTTCTAAAACGAAAATATACTCTGAAATTGCAGTGTTATATTGGATCGTCACAGTAAATGACGTCGGTCAGTATCATCAACCATTATCATCAGTCGGCTGATCGAGTGGGGTCGTAGGATTGTTGTGAAGCTGAACATTGATCAGCTTTCTCTATATGCCTCGGTTGCATGCCAACGTCTGAGAACTATCTTCCAGTCCACTCAGTGACGTTATCAGAGCATTTTCCTCATCAGTCTGTCACTTTTTTTCCTATGCTGGTATTTGTACGATGGTACTGAAATGACTGTTGCCTTATTTCATATCTATGACTATTGAAATTCCTCTTCTAGAATGCCCTCATGAGGTTTTCCAATCGGCCTGTTTTTATGCCTGATGATGTCTGACACTTCCTCATTTGTGATGCGTTCTACATAGAATATACCGAGGAGGTTCCTGTAGTATCAAAGTTCCTATGATCTAATTCATCGCTGCAATTGTTCCGATGATTCACAGGCGTACAAGAAAGATTGAAAAGCCAATGTCTCTTTGATATCAAGTAAATTTTATTGTCGTTCCAGATCGTTCTTAGTTTTGCAATAACTGCCATTAAGAAGCCATTGTCCGTGCTGCTCTTAAAATATATGTCTGTTTTGACCCCTCTTCCCTTATAATACAACAAAATATTTGAATTGGCTCACTATTTGGCTGTTGGAATCTGCCCCGTAATTATGAGGTCCATGTCTAAGGTTCGCAACTGTTGTGGATTCCGGGATGATATCCAGTCTCAAATGAATGACAAACGCAGGAATGAAATATAGCAAATAAATGTATTGACGTAATAATACATCTGGTAATACAGTTAGTAGATCCGTAAATGCGGTTAGTAGCAATAATAATATATATACAGTCTAGGAAATTCAGTATCGAAGTATGACTTCCTTCTGAGTCTACGTGCTCGCAACTGTGACTCCTACAAAGCGGTTACCGCACTCTCTCACTGTATCAGTGTATCTCTGTTATTACTCTATCTCCCGGGTATTTACCAGCAGCAGTACACACTGGTCGAGTATACTTGTGTGAAAAAGGGGTGGACCCCATAACAGCAACCGTACAGAGCGAAAAGTTCAAGGCATTAATAATTTCAAACAGATGTTATTGGCATTAATTTGTCACAATGTACTCAGGAATTCTTTAAACTATAGGTGAAATAATAGGGTAAACTGGACCCTTTAATCTTTGAATCAATCTAGGAGAATTTAGCTGCGAAGTGGAAGCGATATTCTACATACAACTAAAACAGAAAACTGTATAGTGATGAGTTTTGTTCCGGTTACAAACTTCTACAGACAACGGTCTTTATTTTTTCCCGGAATGAATCTTATATATACACTTGTGTACCAAATACAAGTGATGGCACTAAATAGATTCTTTCCTTCCATTCCGGTCCGCGTCGTAATTGTGCATATCTGGCACCACACGCTTATTATGGTACAATTAATTTTCTTCCAGGCACGATTATTTTGTCCTAACTTTCATTAAATTGTTATGATTATTTTATAATTTGACAAGTGAAAAACTGACAAAAAAGTTTCAAAATGGGGTAAGGAATAAAACAGCCGCGGGCGACAGTTTTCATCGAAACGTTAAAGATGTAAGGACGCTCAACATTTAAATCAAATAGCAACAGCCGATTATTCCAGATCAGATTTTTAACGATTTTCTATTTATCGTTATTGTTTGGCGTTATTTCTCATTTGTATCAGTAGCCATTTGGGGGTAAAGGGATTATATCGCATGATCCTGGACCTAAAAATAACGTAGAGGACACTTTTAATATATGTTCGCCATAATATATATATTTTTAAGCAATTCACCCCAAGCAAGACGGGAATCCTACTAGTACGCAAGGGGCTATAGAGATGTAAGTGAAAAGTCTGTGTATAATGTGTGATTAAAGAATAAAAGGAAGAACGGAGGAGGATAAAAAGATGATAGAGGATCAAGAAAACAGAAGATGACGATTGACATAACATTTAATTTTTTGAAGATTATAGTTATCATGGAAGCAAGTAAGAGAAAGGGAGTTCCGCTGCCGGGAAGTATGAGAGAAGATGTTGGTGTAGAAGAGGCGATTATATTTAATTGTTTCTACAGCAAAAGGTGGGGGCCAAGATGCCAACCTAGTAGCACGCTTAAATTCGTGGGGCACCAGTGAAAATAGCTCGTCAGAGCAGATGGCATGAATATATTTATAGAAGAGACAAACGGAAGCCACATTACGTCGATGAGAAAGTGACTAGAGTCGAAACCCCAAGTCAGGACCGATCGCATTCCATATCCGTCTTTGGATTTTGCCGTGAACTTCGAGATGGCCAGCGGAGGCACCAGACCATATATGGCAACAGTATTCCATGCATGGACAAATGGTAGATTTGTAAATGTGAAGGATGGACTCAGACGTGAAAAGCCTACTGACGCGACACAGAGAACCGTTTTTCCTTGTGGTATATGCAGCAATTGATTCAATGTAATTGTTCCAACTCAGGTCGGTGGAGAACGCTTACGTTCAAAAAAGGTGCAATGAGATGCTGTCGTGGAGTTGAGAGCACCAACAATACTGATAGGAGACAGGGAAGTTTCTTTATTTTGAGTAAATGACTGTAGTTTCGTTTTGGATGCTTTAAACTTCACAAACCATTTCCTGCCACAGTCAACCACATGGAGGTCGTTTTCGAGAGCAAGAGCCATGTTTAGTCGGCAATGCCGGATTTTCTATTGAAACAGGAGTAAACGCGTAGACGCCGACTTGAGAACTGATAACGTCAGGAAGATCATTGATGATGATCAGAAAGAGTGTAGGACCACGGATAGAGCTTTGAGGAACAACAGCGTTCGTATGGAAGGAACTGGAAGAGAAACCGTTCAGGACAATTCTTCATTTTACGGTTAGACAGGAATGATTGGATTAAATCAAATAATCGTCCTGTAATACCGTATGCCTGAAGCTTACGTAGAAGGCCAGCATGTCAAACCCTGTCAAACGCATTCGATATATCTAGAGCAACAGCTCAAGCTTCGCCGTTATTATCACGAGCTTGGTATAAATATTAATTTATGGGCGTAACCCCATCAGCTAGATCGGATATGTTCGCTTGCTTTAGTTAAATCAAAAGCGCATTCTTTGAGTCGAAATTATGGAAACGTATCTATTATTAATTTACGATGTGGGACTAATGTATAGATTGAATTATTTTATAACATGACCCCTTTTTGATTATATAACTTTTAATTTAAATCCCTAGATGTTAAACAGTAGATTTTATGTTTTTTTTTTTTTGTCATTAAATCTGTTATTGTTTTGGAAGTTAATTTAACAAAATTTACATTAATCATACTTATTATAAAACCCAGGTTGTGTGTGTGTGTGTGTGTGTCTGTTCGTTTATATATTGGATCGGATTCCCTACATTTTTCAACCGATTTCAACAAAACTTCACAGGACTACGTAAAATTACCTTGCTGTGGTTCTGACAGCGCCTAAAATTGGAAAAACACAATCGTTTTTGCACGAAATCAATTTGAAAACACGATTAATTAATGCGAGAATGAAAGGGGGGCAACTCATATCGAGTTATACTAATTATAAAACCCAGGTTGTTTGTGTGTGTGTGTGTGTGTGTTCGTTTATATATGGGATCGGATTTCCTACATTTTCAACCGATTTCAACAAAACTTCACTTTTTTTTTGGCAGGTAGTGTTTCTTATTGTCTTGCACACTTTTTTCTTTTATTTTTTACATTCAGAATGCTTTAAAAATTCCATTTACAAGACAATTGTTTATATTAAAATTCTATTCAATCGGTGGACTCATAACGATTGAAAACAATTTTTTTGTTTGAGTTTGACCAATTCGTAAAAAAAACAAAACTAATTAAGACATGCTTGTCCGTCAAGCTTAAACAATAATCTTTGTCAATTTTATTTTTCAGTCTTTATGATGGTCGATACTTGATCTATCCCTTACTGTTACGCCTCCGGGCAACGCCGGGCTCTACTGCTAGTATTTGATAAATTCTTATCAATTACAAATGTTTTGGAGTTGCTACTTAGTATTAGGTACCAGCTTAGTTTTAGTTGCCAGACAATATTAAGTACCAACATTAGTATTAGGTAGCAACTATATAACGACTGTAATTGATTTTGGACTTAAAATTGTTCTTGATAAATAAAAATATATATATCGTTTCCCAACACAGACATATATATATGTGCGCGTGTGTGTGAGTGAGAGTGGGGGGAGGATTTATATTTTTTATATGTGAAGAACAATTTTCGGAAAATTTATGAAAAGAGGGAATTTTTTTTTCGTGTGATGCGTTTTGTCGTCAAGGGCTTCATTGGACTGTGATCCCATTAACGTAAACACGCCGATGTGATTACAGATGCAGATGAAGGAGGTCGGAAGCTAATATTTTAAATTTAAATTAAAAAATTCTTTTGAGTATATAGTTGAGCTGATTTTCTTTTTATGTTTTTTTTTATCACGATTGTTCAACATTGTACTAATAGATCAGTCAAGAAATGTAAAATATTGCATATATATATATATATATATATATATCTGTGTATGCGTATGTGGGTGCGTGTGCCTACAAACAAGTTTTGTTGAATTCACCGGACATTTTTTTATCTGTTTAATTCGTTATTATGTTTTGCCAATTTGTGGTTAAGTTTTTACACATGGGATTAAGAATTGTAAATAAACTGTTCAAAATTCATGCTTTGTCCTTTTTTTTTTATTATTTTTCGGGAATTGTTGTCTACCGATCTGACAAAATTTAGTCATTGTCTCTTTGTTTGTGTTTGGTCACGTGCTACTGCTCTGTATTTATAGATGCTTGAAAAAAAAATCCATAGAAGAATCGGCAATGTTATTAGTCCTGACCTGGCATATCGGTTTCAGTTACTTTCCTACCGTAGGTCCCCACCTTTTTGTTTTCTATGCGTATTTTCACGGTAATTGTTCTGATGTACTTTCCTCTATGGTACTCAGACTTTATGAATTTAAGCGCAGTCATAGATTAGTGGCAAGATTTAATCATTTTACAGTTGAATTTGCTAGGTGCAGCCGTAAAGTTCTATGCCAAAACTTTCTTCTCTCAAACTACTTTTCTAGCTTGTGTTACTCTCATCCGGTTTCTGTCTTCCCAGTCAATTTTGATATTCAAAAATTGAAATCCAATATCAATGGTTACCTTCTATCTTCATAATTCCTGTTCTTTCATTGTTCTCTCTCCCTAATACTGATTTTCTAATGTTTTCTAACACTCAGTAACCCCATCTTTCTTAGAGGCTTTATTGCCTTGATTGGAGTGAAACAATCTGTGTGCGCGAATGTATGTGTGTGTAAATATATATGCAATTATAGACAGATTATTAGAAGGTAATTAAATGCTAATTTCTAGTGATTTAGCTTCCTGATTATTTGTCTTGTTACCTGGGGTTTCCCGTGTCTCTCCAGGTATTAGATACATTTTTTGATATCATTATACTAATGAAGAAATACATAGATATAGTTTCTCTCATATTCATATTTCAGTGGTTTCTATATATTATTCTATCTAACAATGTCATATGCACATTAATAAAACTTATTGTACAAATGTTTAATCCCCAATACCCCCACCTATACACGCCCACATCGAAATATAAACGATCAAATAGAGACATAAATACGTGTACACTCGAATAAGTAATCGATGACTTTCATGGGTAATCTTGCGACAGAACTGATCGGCTGTAAAATCAACAAAATTGAATATCCAATAAAATTTAACCTAAGTAAGAATCGTCAAAATAAGTTATTAATACGTAACTGAAAAAAAAAGAAAGAAAAAAGATGAATTGCTTTTAATAAATAATCCTTCCTTCTATGTCTACTAGCCTCAATTCGGCCTAAAACATCTAAAGTTAAATATTTGTAATTATTAAACTTATGATGCTTTATAGCAGATTTGTATCTAGACGTAAATTTCGCAAATTAAATCTACAGATTCGATCTGAGTAGCTGTTGTTTCTTGGTCTGTCTATATCAGGCCGGCGCAGCATACGGCTCGTGGTCGACATGTGAAGCAACTTAATGTTGTTCACAAGGGGTTTTAAAGATAGTACCAAAAATTGTGTTTACCGTAATAAATTCAACGACTGTTCATATCACACCATATTGTTTCTTCGAGTACTGATAACCAGCTTTTATTGCTCTTTCTAGAATTAATGGGGGTTTCCTTCCTTGCCTTTTGCTTGGAATAGTGTGGAACGTCAGCATCTTGACGGTGCCATTATTCCCTCCTCATAAATTTAATTAAAATATACATTTTCAATAATTTCATCTAAAATAAAAAAGGGTTGATAGAACAATCAAATGTCGAAAGCAAAAAAAAAAAAAAAAGAGAAATACAAAAAAATACAAAAAACGAGGGACTGAAAAAAAAAAGCAACAGAATAAAGGATAAAGAGGTTAAAGTTAAAGAGAAGGATAATCTAGAGGAAATGAGATACAAGATAAAATATCACTTATTGGACTGAAAAAAAAATGGAGAAAGAATCGAAAAAAGTAAAAAAAATGGAAGGAAACATTGACAAAAATATAAAAGAGATTGTTATTTTTGTTATAAGCTTATCAAGATCACGTGATCAGAGTCAGTGTATTACTTTCACCTTTTGAAGTCAGCTTAATGATTTGTGAAACGTAACAGTAATACGGTCGAGTGTTTTTCCATTTTAGTTTTGCAACATTATTCTTCATCAGTTGAGATCAGATGATTAGTAGGTACATTTCTTTGTATACAGAAAGGAAAAGTACAAAAAGTCAGCGTTCACAAATAACTCGAATCACCGATAACCAAAAACTAAATAAATGATTGTGGTCATTGCGAGAACAAAAGGAAAATGTCAAAATCAGTTTGGGATTTTCTAGGGTCTATATGAGTATACTTTACTTTCTGTACCTCTAAACTATCTATTACTTAATTTTCTTTCTTTCTTTCTTTCGTGTATTCTTTCTTTCTTTTATGCTTTCTTTATTTCTTTTATTATTTCTTTCTTTCTTTCTTTCTTTCTTCCTTCGTTCTTTCTTTCTTTCTTTCTTTCGTTTAATCTATCTTTATTATTTCTTTCTTTCTTTCTTTCCTTCTTTCTTTCTTTCTTTCTTTCTTTCGTTTATTATTTCTTTCTTTCTTTTTTTCGTTTATTTTTCTTTCTTTCTTTTATTATTTCTTTCTTTCTTTCGTTCTTTCTTTCTTTCTTTCTTTTATTATTTCTTTCTTTCTTTCGTTTAATATTTCTTTCTTTCCTTCTTTCGTCTTTCCTTCTTTCTTTCTTTCCTTCTTTCTTTCTTTCGTTTATTATTTCTTTCTTTCTTACATACTTCTTTCTTTCTTTCTTTCTTTCGTTTATTATTTCTTTCTTTTTTTCGTTTATTTTTCTTTCTTTCTTTTATTATTTCTTTCTTTCTTTCGTTCTTTGTTTCTTTCGTTCTTTCTTTCTTTCTTTCTTTTATTATTTCTTTCTTTCTTTCGTTTAATATTTCTTTCTTTCCTTCTTTCTTCTTTCCTTCTTTCTTTCTTTCCTTCTTTCTTTCTTTCTTTCTTTCGTTTATTATTTCTTTCTTTCTTACTTACTTCTTTCTTTCTTTCTTTCTTTAATTTATTATTTCTTTCTTTCCTTTATTCTTTCTTTCTTTCCTTTATTCTTTCTTTCTTTTTTTTTGTTGATGGGAGAAAGCGTAGAGTTATATTTAATATCGAAATTAGTCTTCTTTCTACATTCTCGCTTCAACAATCATTCCAGAGTTAAGCGATGATAAATCCTATCAAAAATATATGTTTACCATAGCCGCACTACCTCTTTAACTATTACGTCACACATCCGGTGTAGAGCCGGGTATAATTTTTAGCATTTCAGTTTACCTAATAACTCAAGAATTGATGCGCCAAATTTTATTGATTTACTTCCTACGTCTTATCAACCCTTTGCAGGTTATTTAAATCCAGAAACTACTTTTAGATTATAATAATTTTATTTGAGATGATAATGGTTTAAGAATACAAGTTTTACTAATTAACCCATAGCTGGGGGAGAAGATGTGGAGTCATAACTTACCCAATGGTATTTGCACGTAACTGAATATAACGAAACTAATGGGAACTGAAACTCGGTTCTCCGATTAACAATTCTGAGCCATTATCTATTACACCACCCACACATCCAACCTTACATCACCTGGCATTCGCAAACGGTCACCTATCTAGTTACTGACCAAGCTTGACGTTACTTAACTTAGTTAATTGTACGGAAACTAGTGTTTTAATGTTATGTGTCCTTAAGGCCCCAGAGTTTAGGAAAGCGCGTACGAACTGAAAATTGGATAAAAGGTTTCTGCTGCTTTGTTTTTTTTTTTTGCTCGCTTAACGTAATATTTCCTAATATTTCATATGGAATTTTTTTCTTCTTTTATATACTATGATTTTTTGAGCACGTTGATAATCACTCCCTCACGGCATCTTTTTTTTTTCCCTTTTAGCAGCGCTTTTTTGGGGTGGGGGACCTTATGTACCTCTAAACTATCTATTACTTAATTTTCTTTCTTTCTTTCGTTTATTATTTCTTTCTTTCTTTCTTTCTTTCAAACTTTCTTTCTTTCTTTTGTTTATTTTTTTCTTTCTTTCTTTTGTTTATTATTTTTTCTTTCTTTCTTTCGTTTATTATTCCTTTCTTTCTTTCCTTCCTTCTTTCGTTTATTATTTCTTTCTTTCTTTCTTTCTTTCTTTCTATCGTTTATTATTTCTTTCTTTCTTTCTTTCTTTCTTTCGTTTATTATTTCTTTCTTTCTTTCGTTTATTATTTTTTCTTTCTTTCTTTTGTTTATTATTTCTTTCTTTCTTTCTTTCTTTCTTTCTTTCCTTCTTTCGTTTATTATTTCTTTCTTTCTTTCCTTCTTTCGTTTATTATTTCTTTCTTTCTTTCTTTCCTTCTTTCTTTCTTTCTTTCGCTTATTATTTCTTTCTTTATTTCTTTTATTATTTCTTTCTTTCGTTTATTCTTTCTTTCTTTCTTTCTTTCTTTCCTTCTTTCGTTTATTATTTCTTTCTTTCTTTCTTTCGTTTATTATTTCTTTCTTTCTTTCTTTTATTATTTCTTTCTTTCTTTCGTTTATTCTTTCTTTCTTTCTTTCTTTCTTTCTTTCTTTCCTTCTTTCGTTTATTATTTCTTTCTTTCTTTCTTTCTTTCGTTTATTATTTCTTTCTTTCTTTCTTTTATTATTTCTTTCTTTCTTTCGTTTATTCTTTCTTTCTTTCTTTCCTTCTTTCTTTCTTTCCTTCTTTCTTTCTTTTATTATTTCTTTCTTTCTTTTATTTGTAGATTGGAGAATGCGTAGAGTTATATTTAATATCGAAATTTCTCTTCTTTCTACATTCGCACAAATTTTTCAAGATGACCTCTGGTTGGTTTCAATTTTATCTCTTGCCTTCAGCATACTTTGTGAGTGTTGAAATCTCCAAGCCTCGTTTCTTAATTATCTGGCCAAGAATTGTCGTCACTACTCCAAACTGTTTCCTTGTAGATGCCCACCCTTCAAAGTTTCTAAATTCCTCGTATGCTCTATCTGTGGTATTCTCAGCTTTCTTCAGTAGAGCCCAAATTCTGTCGGTTTCAAAATGTTTCAAAGATGGCTTCTCCCTCATTCACTGCCGTATAACGAAGCAAATATTACATAGCAGTTCAGCACTTTTTTCTTGTTTCTAGGAACATAAACAATGTTTATATGAATGCTTAATTTCTCAAAGGGCATAATTCACTATTTTTTCTTCTGTATTATTCTTTTATCATTTGAAAATTCCTGGAACTTAACATATTTATTCCAATAGTTTGCAATATTTAGAATGAGTGCAACATCATCATTGGTTATCACTGCCTATTAGTCAATCTTATTTTCAGTAGCGGTACGTGTGAGAGATTGGTTGATTATGTGAACATTGTTAGAAAGTTATTGTTCGAAAACAATTATTCGTAAACAATTATTGAAAAAAAATTATTCGACTTGTAAATTGTTTGAATGAAAATTGTTCGAAAGGTGAATTATACTAAATGATGATTATTCGAAAAGGAAAATTCTTTATTGCAATAAATATGTAAAAATTAAAAGAAATACAAAAGTGATAATTGTTCGAAATACAAATATCGTTGATAAAAGAATTTAGTAAGAACAATCCTTATAACCTTATGTTATATGATCCTGGACGCAAATAGCCAACGAGTGAAGAATATTCGTTAAAGGATGCCACTAATTTTTAAGTTTTCCACTTACATTGCGGTAATTCTTGGCACTCTTGATATTTTGGCAGCCTGCTCTTATTTTTGCAATATGAATTTCGTGCAAGGCCTGTTCTCTTTTAAGAACGTCTAAGAATTTCCATATTGTGGGATGAAGGGGTGACAGGACCAACAAATTCAAAAAGAAAACAGAAAAAACAACTTCTGTTTTCTTTTGAATTTGTAGGTCTGATGAATTGATCGTATCTACGATTCCAATGGAATAAATTATGACCATGGAATATTAGTGTTTAAGTGTTTAAGCCATTTATGCATATATATATATATATATATATATATATATATATATATATATATATATATATTATATATGCCGTACTTATTAAAAAAG
>CAHIKZ030004770.1:1500000-1550000 GCA_903632075.3 Acanthosepion pharaonis | reverse complement strand
AATACAGACACACACACAGATACACAATGACACACACACTTGTTGACACTTACTCCTCCCAAGTTGTTTTTTTCTTTTTCTTCTGGCATCTCAAAATAATGGCAGGCTTTAAAAATATCCGTAACAAAATTAATTTTTAAGTAAAAAAAAAACAACAAAAAACACACACAGACAGACTGAACGTAAAAAAAGTTTTATTCGTAATTATCTTTTTAAAGATTTTTTTTTTATATTTTAACATCATATTCAAGAATATTTTTAATTATTTTTTTTGAAAATCTAAAATCGACAATGACAAAAACAGCTGTCACTAGATTTTATAATACCACAAAATACGACAAAGAAAAAATGATCTAACTTCAACTGATGCAAGATAAATAGCTGAGAACAAAAGAAGGAAATAATTTAAATGGAATCATAAGAATAATGACGTGGTAAGTAAAAACAATAATATTTAAAAAAAAAAAGTAAACTATATTAGAATATTATTTAAAGCAATGCGGTTAAAAATATTTTAAAATAATAAGTTAATTTCGAATCAATTTGAAAGTTAATAATATTACTTTTATTTTTTAATCATTCCACACGAAGCAAGATATTAAAGCCCCTGAGACGTAGAAGTCTACTGAGTATGAAAGAATATAAGAAAAAGGAAAACATTATTAAGGAGCAAGAACAATAAAAGAAGAAAAAATTAAGCAAACTGAAAATAACGACTGACAGTGCATTTAAAATTTTGAAGAGCCAGAAAAGCTCCTCAAACGAGAAAATAGAACTTATGATGATATGTAGCCATTCCCACCGTAAAATTATAAGACCTAAAAGACAATCTAGTACTGCGCTTAAATTCAAAGTCTAGGTACCACAAAGAAAAGCAATATTTATTCTGAAAAAAAAAAAAATGTGGTATAAGTTCAAAAGGGGAGATGATATTCAGTCACCCCCCACGAGGGCGTCATGTGACACAAGGCCTTTTTAACGTGGGCTCTCCGACCCCGTGGGCTCGGCCAAAAATATGCCCATTGAATCCGTATAAACGGGTTCAGGGTCGGTTTACCTCCCCGAAAGAGAATCCGCCCTTCGGCGTAGCCTCCTTCGGGTTCCTCTCCACCCGAAGGCAGATAGTTCAACCGATCTGTCATTCAAGAGTTGAGCGACTGGTTCAAAAGGGGAGATAGGGGAAGGCGAGTATTCAGACTGTCTTACATTAAAATTAGCTAGTCACAATTACTGACCCAAACATAACACAGTATTCCTTATATCAAAACAACACATTCTTACGAACCATTCTTACTACAGCCACCATAATACCTCAGAGTCTCTATGAAGTGCCAACTAATCTCATATATATAATTCGTCTGTAGGGTTGGGGAATAAAATAAATACCTTTTAAAAATGAAACCCCAATGAATATTTACAATGATTTCAATTTTATAGACAAGAAACTAAACAAAATAGTGTTTGTAATAAAAAAAGGAAAAAAATAATCCACATCAGAACAATTACCAGGAAATTATTTATAGAAAACGCACAGTGAAGCTAGTTTACGGCAGTGTGAAAGTGACTGAAGCCGAGATGCCAGGTCAGGACCAATAGCACTGCAGATTCTTTTTTTGGCTTTTATCAAGGATCATTAAATATATAGTAGAAGCACCAAACCGTACGTAGCAGCAATATTCAAATCATTGAAAAACGGTAGGCTTATAAAGTCGTTAAATTAAAAATAAAAATTTGGCGCCTATTTTAAATACGTGTAGCCACTATAATAACGAATGAATAGAAAATGATCGATTTAAAAATAAATCCATTAATTCTTTAGAAATACACACACACAAACACACACACACACACACACACACACACACATATATATATATATTAATTGATTTAAAATATGTTTTTTTCGCTACACAGTTCCAACCATGTTTCAAAAATAGAAGCTAAAAACCCCGAATTTAATTTTGCAATTAAATTAAAAGCATTAGTTCCATTTCATCTTCAAGCGAACTTTGGAGTAAGTTTTAAAAATTACCGGGTTTTAAAGACACAGCTAAAATCACGTTTCCATGGTTACAGAATTTTTTATTTTCAAGGTGATGTAGCATGCTCTGTAAATTTACATTGAGCACTATTTTGTAAAAATAAAAATATCTATAAGAACACCGGATTTTATCTTACTGTTCTTTCTTTATATATATATATATATATATATATATATATATATATATGAGAGGTTATAGTGGTTAAAACTAGATTTTATTTTAACGAGAAGAGAGAAGCTGCAAACGTTTTTTTGATATGTATTTTTTAAATATATATTATAATTTATTAATTTTTATTATGGAAAATAAATTGTAATATATATTTAAAAATACACGCTATAACCAAAACGTTCGCGGCTTCTCTCTACTTTAATATATATATATATATATATATATATATATATATATATATATATATATATATATATATATAAGAGGTACTTAGTGGAAAGTGCAAAATATCTATGTTAGAGGTGTTTGATGATCTCAAAAGCGTGAAACCCAGGATTATAAAATAATATCCACCTAACTGACTAATAAATCTGGAATGTCTACTCAAAAAGGAATATCATTTAAAAAAAAGAGGAAATAGTAATAATAATGTATGCACCTGTATCTCGTCTATCTCGATCCCCTTTGAGCCGTGAAAGAGGACCTTATGGCCAAGTGCGTGGGTTTCTAGAGTTGTCAACTCAAATAAAATTGACGCGAATGGCCTTGTCAAACTCTATTTCACTTCAGGAGTAGACTGGGCCTTCATAGCCATCTCCGTCACGTTCACAGAGAGGAGACAAGAAATACGGAGAGAGGGTGATGATCCCGAGGCTTGGATGTGAGTGGGTGCCGACTAACTACTAACAACTACTACTATAGGCCTATAAATGTGTGTGCGTGTGCTTGTTTGGAACTGGGTAAGAGGTAATAAGGATAAACGTTCTCTAATGTTAGGGTGAAAGCGAAACCTCGTATATTGATAATAAAACAACCAAATTGCTTTTATAAGACTCGTAGACATCATTCAGAGATAGAATTCCATAATCGAGAAGGAAGAAGATTATGTCAAGAATTATATCCCGAATTCCAAGACACTTCCTTGGTCCATTTTGATGTGCTTTGTATGATTACAAAGGACAGCAAAGGACACATGGCACAGTGGTTTAAAGGCGATAGATAGATCCAGTGACAGGACCCAAAGAGTGTGAGTTCAATACCTGGTTAAGGTGGTGGAGAACTTGGAGAGGGGGAATTAACAGGAGATAACTGATAACTGACATCCATTAGACATGGCATGTGGAACTGGAACAGCGAGCGAAATAAAGGGTTCAGTTCGACATTCCAACTACCTGAAGAAGGCCGGAGCGGACAACGGCCGAAACGTTGTGATAAATATTGCAACAAAGATGAGGACAATAGTCCGAATAATGCAAATAGTGTACATAATACCTAATCTCAGAAATATAGACAGGTACGATTAAATCTTTTGTAATAAATCTATAAACTCATGACGACATAGTAAACTGATTTTATTTTCCGTATATTTACGCAATAATTATATGATCTCTTCCTTCTAGACAGACACACATACATAATTAGGAATACATATTATCATCCGATGCACGCATAGACAAATTAGATTTTCAAAGACTTATATACATACAGAATTATTTACGGTTTTAATGCCTGTGATAAATGACAGAGCAATGAGAATCGAACCACACGAATCTGAAAATACTAATACTTCTTTTTTGTCTGTTTTCTCTCTAACTCTGATGAAGATTTAATAAAAATTGAAACGTGTTAGACTGAAAAACCTTTCCTATTTGTTCTTTTTTTTATCACAATAATTATAAAAAATCATTTTGGAATATGAAAATTTCATCTGAATTGAAGAAAGTAAGTATTTTAGACAGAATGGTTACAATAAAAAATACAATCAACGTGTCATTTTAAACTAATGAACAGCAGGTTATTGGTTAAAGAAGAGATATTTAATATCAACCTCATATAAAATCAATGTAAAAAATAATGCGTTTTATTCGAAAGTGAGTAGGCTTACAACCATATCACATTAAAACACCCGTTCTCGTCCGATAACCAAAATGGCTACCCCTTGGCAGTACCGAGGTCATAAGCTCTTGTGAATGCCAGGTGATGTAAAGGTGGACGAGCTTGTGGGTTAATAAATAACCTCTCAGAATTGGAAATCGTAGAGCCGAGTTCAAATTCCAGTTGGGTTCGATATATTCACTTACGTGCAAATACCCCTTGGACAGTTATGAACTACCTCTTTTCTCTCAGATATGTGTTAAATAGTAGGACGTATATCAGTAAATCATTATTATTGCCAAAACTTCTTAAAATCTAAAAGTATTTTCTGACTTGAAATAAACCGATAAAGGTTGGGGAACCGTAAAAAACCAGTCATAAAGCGAATGTTCTGACCACTGAGGAAAATGGATAACACTGTCTTGTATTAGTAGTGAAAATGATAAACATGCGTTTGTCGGTTCTTATGTGAGGTCGTATGTAGACAGAAGAGGTTATAGACAAAATCACAACTCTCTCAGACACCAAGCGGGACTATTTGATTATTAGGTAAATATATAATGTCAAAAGGGTCCAATATAAAGATGTATATAGTATTCATGTCATACTAAAATGGTATAAACACTGACGTATATATAATGGCGAAATTAAAACTTAATGGAAAAATCGATACGGAAAAAAAGTAAATCTTTCTCACAAACATACATAGAAAAATAAACGTATGAAAAACGTCTTCCTAATTAGGGGGTGTAATGCCGCCTAAGAAGTTGTCGTAAACATCGCTTTCAACGGGAAAATAGAGAACGTGGGACCTAACGAACGGCGGGCAAAGTGAGCAAAAGCAGCCATAACAAAAAAACAATGAGGTTCGACGCACTTTATAACCTTCTATCATGAAGACGCAAAGAATAAAAAGGACACACGCGCACACACACACACACACATATATATATATATATATATATATATATATATATATATATATATATATATATATATACAAAATATATCACAACAGTTGCAGATAAGTTTTCAAAATATCTTCAACTAACATTAAGTACTCAATTTCTCATGATACTGCGTTTATATTTATAAAACAGTCTTTACACAGATCTTTGTTCTAGGTCTGAAACACAATTTAGAACACAAGCAACTATATATATATATATATATATATATATATATATATATATATTACTTCAAACGTTACTATAGTCTACACTGAGTAAAAATAGGCTCCATATATATATATATATATATATATATATATATATATATATATATATTGAAACATGTTTCATTTAATATTTCAGATAAGTTTGGTGCACTTATTTTCAATTGGATCCTTTTATATTCACGGGCAAGCTTCTTAAAGGAAGTGGGAAAAATTACCGTGTTTATACATATTCATTTATTCTAAGTACTTCCGACTTTAGCACAATGTCATCATCAAGGTGTTACTTTTTTTTAAGTTCAATATTGTAGTGTGCATCGTTTTTTCTTGAACAAAATTGTGTTCATTTGAAAGTTTAAATTTTTACAAGTGAAGTGAAAAACGCTGATATTTATGTGTTTTACCGTTTTGCTTTGTGTAAAGCTTAGAGGGAGTAACTAAATTATGAAGATCTGAGTAATATATATATATATGTAAGTAGTCGTTGCATAGTTTTCTCTCCACCAATTAGGCCAGGTGACACCGTGGGTTGACGCTTGCGTTGTATCGTAACTGTCCGGGTTCGATTCTCGATGAATTATTATGTGAAATTATTCTAATTTATATATATATATAAATATGACGACTCCAACAAACGTTATGTAATGGATACCCATAACTAAGTAGATACCTTGTTTTTTATTAAATAGTGTGACTTTCGTCTTTCTAAAGAGAACGTGACCTCTAGTAGTGTGTGAATATGCATCCCCATTTGTAGAAAAAGCAACACCCTCTTATAGACCGATTTAAACTTAGCAAGTCACAATCACTGAGCCAAACATACCATAATATTCCTTACACCAAAACAATACATTCGTACTTACCATTCTTAATACCTTCACCATAATACCTCATGTTTCTATGAAGTCCTAACGAGTCCCAATATTTACATTTTTTTATTATAAGACAAAAGATTAAGAAGAGCGTTATTTATTTGTAATTATTTACAAAATGTGTCACACGTCCAAAATGGCCACTGGAGAAAATGGTGGTCTTCATCTGTCTTTACTTTAAACATTGCTAGCTACAAACACTGACCCAAACATACCATAATATTCCTAACATCAAAACAACGCATCCCTACTTACCTTTCTTACTACATTCACGATAATACCTCATGTCTATGAAAATCCTAACTAGTCCCCATATATACAATTCATTGTCTGTGCGGAGAGGGGAATAAAACAACAATTTAAAAACTAGCCTAATGAGTATTTACAATATGAAAACAAAATTATTGAGAAGAAACCAAATAAAATAATGTTAGTAATAACATCCCCCTATCCATAAATATGTCAGAAAAAAATTAAGAAGAGATCATCCAAACAATTACCATGAAAATATTTATAGAAAAGGCAAAGGGAGGCAAAGTGACTGATGCCATGATGCCATATCGAGTCAATAATATAACTGATTATTCTCTGGATTTTATCAAGGAGATCTAGAATGATAGCTGGAGAACTGGACCATATCAGGCAGTGATATTTTAAGCATAGACGGATGGTAGACTTAGAGATCTATAAGATAGACACTGAAGAGACAAAAACCGTCTAGCACAACACAGTGAATCAACTTTTTTGGCAGCGGATTTAGCAATTAATTCAATATAGTCTTTCCATTCATGTCAGCCGAGAGTTTTCCCAAGAGAGTCACTCTCCTGGAGGTTAGAATCAGCCATGCTAATGGAAGGCAGAGAAGTTTCTTTCATATAATTAACAGAGAGCAGTTTATTTGTGGAACCGTTATCATTTTCTTTATAAGAAAATCATCAGTTTCTTTAGGTAATATCTTGACAAAACCATATATCGACATTGCGAACTGAAAATAGTCATTTGATGTCATCTTATCATCGTTTAATAAAAATAAAATAAAACAAATATATCCAGTGAATGATTAAAAAATCTTTTGACTGTTTTTTTAATGTTTTTCTTTTGCCTTAACTATTTTTCGTTACAGCGTTGTTGTTTTTTTTTTACTGTTTGCGGACGAATCTCTCCTTTCCTATCTGTATACTCCGTCTATTTTCAAACTTTATGCTTACATAATTGACGAGGAAGCCATATTCTGTCTCTGTCTGTCTGTCTTTCGATATACTTTGAAGAATGAATATTTATCGGATTCTTTTTTAACCACTTAAGTACATTCCCTTACGTAAATCAATCTCCGTGTAATTTTGCGTCATTTTTCTTTTTTGATACTTGCATATTTCACTCGCAATTCATTCCATTCTTTCTGCAATTGTTTGTTTCTGTCTATATACGTGGAGATATTGTTCATATAACTGGTCTACCTGTCACATTTTAGTTTCTCTCTCTATCATGATCTATCTATCTATCTATCTATCTATCTATCTATCTATCTATCTATCTATCTGCCTCAATCTCTTCATTATCAATCTGTCTCCATCTCTTCATGATCTATCTATCTATCTATCTATCTATCTATCTATCTATCTATCTATCTATCTAAATCTCTTCATTATCTATCTCCATCCCTTCATTATCTATCTATCTATCTATCTATCTATCTATCTATCTATCTATCTATCTATCTCATTCTCTTCATTATCTATTTCAATCTCTTAATTATCTATCTATCTATCTATCTATCTATCTATCTATCTATCTATCTATCTATCTATCTATCTATCTGCCTCAATCTCTTCATTATCAATCTGTCTCCATCTCTTCATGATCTATCTATCTATCTATCTATCTATCTATCTATCTATCTATCTATCTATCTATCTATCTATCTATCTAAATCTCTTCATTATCTATCTCCATCCCTTCATTATCTATCTATCTATCTATCTATCTATCTATCTATCTATCTCATTCTCTTCATTATCTATTTCAATCTCTTAATTATCTATCTATCTATCTATCTATCTATCTATCTATCTATCTATCTATCTGCCTCAATCTCTTCATTATCAATCTGTCTCCATCTCTTCATGATCTATCTATCTATCTATCTATCTATCTATCTATCTATCTATCTATCTATCTATCTAAATCTCTTCATTATCTATCTCCATCCCTTCATTATCTATCTATCTATCTATCTATCTATCTATCTATCTATCTATCTATCTATCTCATTCTCTTCATTATCTATTTCAATCTCTTAATTATCTATCTATCTATCTATCTATCTATCTATCTATCTATCTATCTAAATCTCTTTATTATCTATCTTAATCTCGTTATTATTTATTTATCTATGCATCTATGCAACTATCTATGCATCTTTCGTCTCTATCCATCGATGTGTATCTTTCATATATGACAATACTAGCAGGATAACCCGTCTTCGACCGGGTCTTTCATTACTGGGAATTTTTACCGTTCAGTTGGAGCAGTTTAAGTTTAAAGTCATCCCACCGGAAAAATCAATATTAGTAACAACAATTGGGTGCAACTGAGGCACATCCTCAAATGAGGGGATTTAACAATTTGAATGGGGGTTGGCCCTGAAAATAGTCGTTTTTTCCATCTTAATATTGTTTCAGCCTCATGCACAGCACCAGTTGAAGGGGCGTTTCTCCTCAGACGTTGTGTCCTTTGGTCAATATTTTCAGCCTAGCGCGCAGAAAAGTTTAGGTATGCTGTTTTGGAAGCCGTTGTTTACGTTGATCTTCGGATTCAGTGGCTCTGATTGAAGCATTCCGAGAGGCATTTTGAGGCAGGCAAACTGAACTTACGTTATCTCTTATTCGCATGGCGGACCTGGCGGCAGCGGTTTTGTAACCTAGGCAAGTATGAATTGCCAAATGGAATGCGTGGGCAAATACCAGAAGATAACGCTGTAAAGTTACAGGGATCACTAAGCTCGAATAACTTTAGGAAAGTTTGGAAAAATAAATGTTGAGTAATAAAAAAATGCAAGCTTACTTATTACTACAGTGAATGCAATGCAAAAACTGGCAGGACAATAAAAAAATTTAAATTGGGAATGGCTATAAACGTCAATGAAAACAACGCCTTCAAACTGTAGTAGTAGACTTTATTCAACAGAAAAGGAAAACTCACTTGAGAGATATTGATTACTTGGCCAAGAGAAGGGGAATGTGTAATTTGTACTCAACACCGGCGCTGAAGAATTATCTATGAAACAAAACAAAAAAAAATCATCAAAATCGAATGAAAACTGTGGAAACGCATAAACAACATTCAGTCACACACATTCACACACACATACACACAGACATACACACATTTTGAAAATTAAAGATATAGATAACAATATATAAAAATCTATACCTGTGTGTGTGTGAGAATCATTTTTTAGGACACCTCTTTCAAAATCTTCTCAGCCACTGAGTAATCATTGACTTAAAAGCACAACATAGCGATACAGAGACAACTCGTTTCCTTCATTTTATCCTATTATACGTTATCAAATTTCGAAAGGTGCTGGAAGCTGCTGACACGGACAACAGCTAAATGTACAACGCATACCCATGGTCCTCATACCAGCAGGACACGTAACTCTTTACGAAAGGCCCAGAATATAACTGATAAGAGCCCTGAAAATTCTATCAGTCATTGGAAATGACCTCATTGTGTCAGAGTGCACCAACCGAAGATAGCTGATCAGGGGCTTGACTTGTGAAAATATCTCATGAATTGAATTTATATCTAAGAACTAGCACTGTTTAGATAAAATATATATATATATATATATTAGACAGGTAAGTGTTAAAATATCTAAGATTATTTTTTTATCATGTTACTCTGATTTTCCATCAGTTTCGTTTTAATGTTAAATTATTTAAAGTTGACATTCGACCATAAAGAAATCGACCCAAGTCAAAATCCACTTGTTCATGCGAAATATATTTTTCTTAGCTGCATAATATTGCTTTGCTATCGCTACATACAGTATTTTTGAACGTTGTGTTTTCGTTCTCTTAGATTGGTTCCAATCAAGTCTATAAAAACCAGTCTGTTCTACTATTTACCCATAGCTAAGGGGTGATGGGTTGTATTCATATCTTTCCCCAGTTTATTTGCATGTAAGTGAATGTAATGAACTTGACTGAAATTCGAACTCGGCTCTCCGATTCCACAATCCAAGCCGCAATCCATTAGTCTGACTATTTTGTTCTTTCGTATGTATTACCGATTTTGTAGCCGACTAAAATTCTGTGTCTATCCGTAAAGCCTCGTTACACATGATTGGCTAGGCCTTCAGCCGTTCTATTTGAAACAAATGCGATGATTTGAACGTAGGGCTTTGAAAGCGGTACTCCTAACAGCTGAAAGAATGGAGCGTAACACTTCGCGCGCAACGTATTCAGCGGTGAGAATCAATTCCTTTTTCGCTACAAGCCAACGCATGAGCAAGCGATTGAGTTCTTGTCACAATAACACCGAAATCTGGTGGATTGTGACCTGGCAGGATTATTAAGTTAGAGGTGGGGGGAGGTGATATTAACTCGTCGAAGGCATGACCATTGAGACCCGCATCGCGACCACCGATACGTTTCGCGTTGCTTCGTTTTTACCGATTCTACGCAACACTGTAATGAAAGACGGTTAACTAGAGATGATTGAAGCATGATCTGTGTTTTTATGCAGTTATTTACATGCTGAGGGAATCTCCCGTGCAATCTGAGCTGCGTTAATGAAATGAGAATCGTGCCTGTCAGTGGCCTTGAAGTTTCTGTTCACCGGCTTCTATGCAGAGAATGATATTTGAAAAAATTATGATTAACACTGAATTCGAGACATTGTGTACAAGGCAATATTCAGAAGGTCGGAGAAGTTTAGCGTTAAAATGTATGGCTTCCTCTAATATTAATTTTCTTTGAATTGATACTATCGGATATATATACGCTGATCACTGAAATAGTGCTAAAAAGTCAAGGCTAGATTTAATTTGAAAGTGGTTTTCCTAATTCCTTGAACAGATGCATAGTACGTTGTATATGAGATTCGTCATTCTATGCGGCATGGCTCTACTAAATGTAAAGCGAGGTCTGGCTATGTCAAGTATCACGTTTTAAAGACTTTTGGTAGTATATTTGTTATCTGACTCCTCCTTCTATGTATGGTGTCCCTTCAGGAGGTGGACGATCATGGACCTCCACAATTTCCTGTCTTTTATAGCTATTTGTATGTTTTCTTTTCGCCATCTCTCCTCATTCCTGGTCTCATACCCATTTACACAAACCCTTTAGATAGGACATCTTTTTAAGCATTCAGCCCCAAGCAAGGCGGGAAGCCACTAGCACGCAAGGGGTTACAGATTGTTGGAGCGATAACAAAGAGGAGTGATAGAGGAAAGGATGAAGAGACGGTTAGGGGATAGATAAGGGCATCTGGAGACGTCGATTGACATTACATTTAAATAGTTGGAGATTATAGACATCAGGAAAACAAGAAATGAGGAGGGAGTTCCACAGGCGAGAAGTGCGAGACCTGAAGCTATTGGAGTAGAAGAGACGGCTATATTTAAAAGTTTTGACAGTGAAAGGATGAGGGCGAGATGCCAGCCTAGTTGAGCGCTTAAATTCATGAAGTCTGGGAACCAGAGAAAGCAGCTCATCGGAGTAGTTACCGTGAAAGTATTTGTAAAAAAAATAGAGGGAGGCAACGGCACGTCTGTGAGAGAGTGGCTGCAGACGAGATGCCAGATCAGGGCCAATTACATTGCATATCCGTCTTTAAATTTTATCAAGGACCTTGAGACAATTAGAAGGGACTCCAGACCATATATGGCAGCAATACTCCATGCAAGGGCGAATGGTTGATTTGTAGATTTGAAGGATCGACTCCAGCGAGAATAATTTCCTGGCGCGGAACAGGGAGCCAACTTTCCTTGCGGTGGACGAAGCTATTGACTCATTGTATTCGTTCCATCTCAGGCAGCGGACAATGTGAGACCGAGCAGTCGCAAAGAGGTGCTCTCGTGGGGTTGAGCGTCACACATTCTACTGGGAGGCAGGTATGGTTCTCTCTGGTGAGTAATAGAGAGCAGTTTTGTTTTTGAGGCATTAAAGTTAACCAGCCAATGACAAGATATATCGCTAAGATAAAGGTGGAAAAAATGATTCCGATGGGCAATGGCAGCTGAGCAAGCAGCGGAGAACCAGGGAGAGGAGCACTATTTTACCATATATTTCCTTGAGGGGATGAAAACCTCGATTCCAGCTTTAACCCAGGAGGAGACCTTGGAAGCACATTCTTGAAAAGGGAGCGTGTAGACAACGTCCCAGGGGACGTCGCGAATGAAATCCCGGTACGAGTCCCAGTCTGCTCGTTGATAGCAGAACGATGTTCTAATGGTAGGAGGCTCTTTGCAGGGGGTGGAGTTGAAGGAGATGTTGACAGACACCACAGCGTGAGCGGAGTTGCCAAGAGGGCAGAGATGCGTGGCGCTAGAGGACTCTAGGATGGAGGTAAAGCATAGATCAAGAAGAGAAGCCTTACCATCCATATTGTAGGGAAAACGTGTGGGGAAGTCAACTATTTGCGTGAGGGATTGGGAAATTGAAAAATTAAGCGTTGTATGCCTGCAATGTCAGTAGTAGCGTTATTAAACCCCTTGGTATGATGGGCGTGAAAATCGCCAAACACGAATATGAGAGCAAACGGATGGAGAGAGAGAGAGTCTTGTCAATGCTGTCAGAAATGTATTCGAGTACACGACAGTCTTGGGAGGATGGAGAGCGATAAAGGAAGAATATGTAGCTTACAACATTGGATAGCCGCAGACAGGTATACGAATGGTCTGGTAATTCAAGAGACAGCTCTTTTGCCAGCGGAAGATGGTCCTTGACGTAAACACCAACGCCATGCATGTGGGTTTGAGAGTCTTATTTAAGGAGAGGAAGGTAGCCGGAGATCGAGAAGTCAGATGAGGGGATAGACGAGTCAAGGTTGGTCTCACACAGAGCCAGTATATCCGGGCAGTTCACAACAAGGAAAGATTCAACACTGCAGAATTTGGTTCTAATGCCACTGATATTAGAAAATGAAATGTTAAAGGGTCTAGGTGATTTTTTAAGGGCTGGTTTAGGATTTCTTTTGGGATCGTTGTTAGTTTTCATGATGTGTTGTTGCGATAGCAAAAAAAAAAAAAATCTGAAGTAGAAGAAGCAGAGGGTGACCGACCGCGACGTGGTCAGACGGAAATTGGCTCAGCCTGCAACATAATGTGGCCTCAGGGTTGCCCACCGGAGATGAATGCATGTCATGCGTTGTTCTCCTATCTATTTTGCTTTCACTATGTCCTGTGAGTGTCTAATTTTCTAAGCCCTCTTTCCTCATTATGTGCCCGAGATATTTCAGCTGTCACTTTCCGATTTTTAGTATAAGTGTCCTTTTTGTTTCCATTTTTTTCTAAAATTTCGCATTTCTCACATGTTCAGTCCATGATATTCTCGGCATCCTTCTGTAGAATCACATTTTAGTTACCTCAACTTTTTTTTATCTTCATCTGTGACGAAATTGTCTAGCGTTCACAGCGATATAAGTGGACCGATATAACAGAACAGTTCTGTACTCTTTTCCTGTTTCTAAATACAATGCTTAGTTTTTGGAAGACCTCTTTCGCGATCCCAGTGCTATCTATATCTGGCATACGGATAAAGATTTTTTTAAGATTTATTACCTTGCTGTAAATTTTGATCGTGTTTATTGTGAGTCAATTTTAGTGTTGAATTTTTCTTTATTAGGCATTGAATTAGTACATCATTTAATATTTTCCATAGTCTAATTTGACTTAAAAGTTAGCCTTTAAAAGTACTATTAAATTTAAACATTTTGAAAACCTAAAGACACATTTTAACTTCCGTTTACAAATTCTTCATTCCTCCCAGGTCGACCCTAGTTGGGATGATCGAGCCAATTCTAACGATCTTTTCTTTAGCTTTATAATATGTTCTACGTCAGAGCTACATACAGAGCTACCTTCTCCAAGACCGGTTGCCATCAAAGGCTACAGAATCCAATCTATCTTGCTATTTACCTATACCTCGAGTATTAGCACGTATTTGCTCAGTCTGGAATTCGAACTCGATTCCTCAGCCTGCTAACCATTAATCCAACATACCGCCTCTAACAAATACATCTAGGTTTCAGGTGGTATCTTTCGTTATACCAATGATATCTCTCAGGAAACTCTCAAAAATGAAAAAAAAATAGATATATTATCCGTCTCTAAGGCCGTATGACGATAAAATATATCCGCGTCCTGGGTAAGACGATAAACTACGTCCAACAGCAAGGCCTCTCATCAGGAGGTTTTGAGGAGCGTGGAACCACCTCTTAAATGTTTGTGTTTCCAGGTCCACCCTGAGCCGGGGTGTTAGCACCTTTTAGCTACAGGCAAATAGGTAACTCCCAAACTGGGGGCAAAAAATTTGAACGTGTAAAAATTGGTTTTATTAGCAGCAATAATGTTTTGATGAAAAAATTCTTTCCAACAATACATTATTACCAGCAATATATTTTTTGAAAAAAAAAATATTAGCAGCAATACATTCTGGGGGAAAAAATATTACCAATAAAAATCTAGTTGGTATTAAATAACCCATTGAAGTTGATATGCCATAAAACAAACCAAACCAAACAGACCATAAAATTTGCTCGTGTTTATAGGTAAAAATTGACAATGTTTATACTTCAGTCTGTAGCTAAACATTTGCTGAATTGTTGTATTCGTCTAGAGGCAAGCATTAAGTTTTAAATACTCTGTTCATTTTTATTTTTTCTCTGATACTCTGAAAATCAACATCTTCAGATATTTTATCCGACTGTAAACTTTGTTTTGTTTTATGTTTTTTTTTTCTTTTCGCATGTACTTATTTTCTGGAGAGAGACCTATAAACATTCTCCGTATGTAAGACATATATAAATGTTTTAGAAGTTTCTTCTATGTATCTTTTCCCTTCAAGGCGCTGGCGACCACGACTCTTCACAATTTCCTATTCATTGCAGCTCCTACTAACTTCTTTCTTCTTGCCATGCGTTGCTTCCGTCAGTCCCTCTTATCTTCAATCTGTCCTGTGGACATCAAATATTCCACGCCCGATTTCCTCTTTATGTGTCCTAGGAATTTTATATGTCTTTTCTTGATGTTAAATATATGTGTCCTTTTTTGTTGCCATTGTCTATAGAACATCGTCGTTGCTCTTTCTAAAGAACCACATTTCTTTTGGTTCAAGCCTCTTCATCATCTATAAGGAGATTGTTCAGCAACCCCTGCCATATAGAAGGACTGATATTTCATAAGAGTATGGTACTGTTTTCTTCGCTTCTAACGATGTTTTCCTGATTAATTTGGTCAGATTTTCTTTGGCATTTTTCGCTTTCCCAATGCGCCTTCTGATTTCCATGTCGCACTTCTCGTGTTCACGTAATACGCTTCTCAGATATCGAAATTCGTGTGCCTGTTTAACTTCTAAATTTGTAATTAGGACGATCATTAAGCTTTCGGTATATGACTGACGAGGTAGACGATTTTTCTCACGGTAGGTTGCCATTTCTTTCTGCGGTAGACTGGTTACCAACCAAAACCAAAGAACTCAGTCTTTCCGGATAGTTTACCGCCTTATCTGAAAATCGGTAAAAAAAAAAAAAAAAAACTCAAAGAGTTTAGTGGTTTTCTCGATATAAAACATTTTGTGGGATGGACAATTATGCTGTTACAAGATTTGAACAATTTTGCTTTTACAGCCGGTATATATATATATATATATATATATATATATATATATATATATATATATATATATAATGGGCTCAAACACTAATATTCCATGTTTATAATTTATTACTTTGGAATCTCAATCCCAGTTCAATACATCAGACCGATAAATTCCAAAAGAAATATCCAGATATTAGTAGTCAATATATATATATATATATATATATATATATATATATATATATATATATATATATATATAATTAGTAGAAATCTAATAAGTATAAGAAACTATACTGCTCGGAAAACCTTCGTTGTATTGATTTGCAAATAAACAAGCCAATACTAAAAGGAAAAAAAAGGTATAAAAAAAAGAAAGAACCAAGAACATGTACATCAAACGAAAATAATCGTCCAACATACGATTTCAAGGCCCAAAGAAAAAAAAACCGATGTCAGTATCCAAAACAACTAAATAAAGTGCTCAATACAATGAGTAGAGCAGATTTAGTTAAACCTAGAGAGCCAGACAAACCTACCAAGGCTTCACCTAAGTTGATCGTCAGGGAATGCTGCATCCGCTGACGATCCGCTTAGGTTAAACCTAGGTAGGTTTGTCTGGCTATCTAGGTTTAACTATATATATATATATATATATATATATATATATATATATATATATATATATATATATATATATATATATTATTAGTGGTAAATATACACATACATATGCAAAATATATAAATATATATACTTACATGCATACACACATATATATTTAAGATCCAATGGAATAAATTATGACGATGGAATATTAGTGTTTAAGCCTTTTATCATATATATATATATATATATATATATATATATATATATATATATATATATATATATTCAAGACGATAAAATCCAGGTAGAGCTCTATGTAGAATAACAGTGCAAGAGTATAATAAAAAGGTTTCAAATTTAACATTCCATGGTTATTTATTACATTTGAATCATAATCACGATCCGATTCATCAGATTCACAAATTGAAAAAGAAATCGGAAAATATTTTCCGGTTTCTTTTTGAATTTGTAGGTATAATGAATTGTATCGTGATTACGATTCCAATGTAATAAACTATAACCATGGAATGTTAGGGTTTGAGCTTTTATATATATATATATATATATATATATATATATATATATATATATATATTTATATATATATTTATATATTTTTATAATTTATATATAATATATGTTGGTATATTTCGGCTTCATGATTTCATTAAACACGTTTTCTTAATTTCAACCATCATAGTTTTCTCGTATGTGCCACGTCTCTTCAGGTAAAGTCGATCATAGTTCTTAATAGTTTTTCTACCTTTACTCAATAATAATAACGGCAGCAGTATTTCCACTTGTAGTTGGAGCCCTCGGATTGAGTATAAAAGATCTCAGTAGACTCATTGAATGTATTCCTGCCATCCCATGTTTTAAAGAAATACAGGTGTACAGCCCACACGTTACGATTCCCAGATATGAAAATGGATGCACTTGTTTGATTTCGAAACTTGTAATTTGCAAGTTGACCAGATACCATTTCTAACAACCATGCATTCAATCAATAAATAAATATATCAGTCAGTTAAGTGCCACTCGCTTAGACGATCATGTACCTTTCGCTACATGACTGACGAGGTAGGAAATTTTTCCCGCGGTAGGTTGCCATTTCTTTTTGCGGTAGACTAGTTACCAACCATGGCTAAAGAACCCAGTCTGTCCTGCTATTCATCCTATAGCTAGGGAGAGAAGAGATGGATTCATACTTTCCTAAGGGTATTTGTGTGAAAGTGAATATAAAGAACTTGATTGGAGTTCGAACTCGGCTCTCCGAGTTCTCCTTCCGAGCCGATATCCATTACACCAAAACGCACAGTCATATATGCATGCAATTTTTGGATGGCCGGCGACTAAACCGTCAGTCTCAATTCAATTTCTTGTGGAGAGCTGTTATCAACCGTCTAAGAGGAAAAAAAGTCGACCTCTAGTCGCGTTAACGGCCAGGTGGTGTCTCAATAAATCACTGTGGAGAATGCAACGGGCGACACCTCCACTATCAATCACAGGAAAACTTATGGCACTTAGCAATCAAATCATGAAATATAATGGTGTTAAGGGGTTTTTAAGACTACTGAAATTAACTCCTCGCCCAATAAGTAGGGATTTGTGCAGGAGGTGCCGAATCACCGTCATCATTTAGAAACTACTCTTCCGTAAAAATGGGAAAATAGTTTTTTCAGATTTATTCTGAAAATTAATGCCAGTGATAATTTTACTACAATAATACATTTGAAGTCAGTATAATGCTTAGAGATTGAGGCTCAGAAGACAATATTTAATTTCTGTTTAATTTCTAATGCCAACAAAATGCAGAAAGTTGCATTATCCTGGTACCTTCACAGCGACGTGTATGGTTACGGGAAAAAGTTGTTAAGCAAAATGTAAGATAAAATGTCGGATTGCAGAATAAACTAAAATTGAAACCAATAAAAAGGGTGAAAAAAAATAAATGCAAATCACACTCACTCGTGTTGTGAAATTATCAAGATTCTCCATCTGTTCTTATTTTCAGGGTCACCAGAGCGAGTCACATAGTGAGGATCCTTTAAATAACAATGGAATCTATAAATCAAGATTGCTCACCTAATTCTCTTTTTGTATGTGTTTTTACGTCTCTGAGAACATGTGAGGATTGGATCAAGTTTTAATAAACCCAGAGAATAGCAAGAAAATTAAGGAATGAAAACGAAGAAGAAAGACGGAAAGTAAACAGACTGGAGGGGTAGAAGATGGATGGAAGCAATGTGTGAAAAAAAGAAGATAAAGCTATCAAGTTTTACAGAGAGAAAGAGAGAGAGAGAGAGAGAGAGAGAGAGAGAGATGAAGAAGAAGAAGAATGAAGAATAATAATAGGAATGAAGAAGAAGAAAGAAGAAGAAGAAGAAGAAGAAAGAAGAAGAAGAAAGAAGAAGAAGAAGAAAGAAGAAGAAGAAGAAGAAAGAAGAAGAAGAAGAAGAAGAAGAAAGAAGAAGAAGAAGAAGAAAGAAGAAGAAGGAGAAGAAAGAAGAAGAAGAAAAGAAGAAGAAGAAAGAAGAAGAAGAAGAAAGAAGAAGAAGAAGAAGAAAGACGAAGAATGAAGAAGAAGAAGAAAGAAGAAGAAGAAGGAGAATAAAGAAGAAGAAGAAGAAGAAGAAAGAAGAAAGAAGACGAAGAAGAAGAAGAAGAAGAGGATGAAGAAGAAAGAAGAAGAAGAAAGAAGAAGACGAAGAAGAAAGAAGAAGAAGAAGAAAGAAGAAGACGAAGAAGAAAGAAGAAGAAGAAGAAAGTAGAAGAAGAAGAAAGAAGAAGAAGAAGAAAGAAGAAGAAGAAGAAAGAAGAAGAAGAAGAAGGAGAATGAAGAAGAAAGAAGAAGAAGAAGAAAAAAAAAGAAGAAGAAGGAGAAAGAAGAAGAAGAAGAAAGAAGAAGAAGAAGAAAGAAGAAGAAGGAGAAAGAAGAAGAAGAAGAAGAAGAAAGAAGAAGAAGAAGAAGAAGAAGAAGAAAGAAGAAGAAGAAGGAGAATGAAGAAGAAGAAGAAAGAAGAAGAAGAAGAAGAAGGAAGAAGAAGAAGAAAAAAAAGAAGAAGAAGAAAGAAGAAGAAGAAGAAGAAAGAAGAAGAAAAAGAAGAAGAAAGAAGAAGAAGAAGAAGAAGTAGAAAGAAGAAGAAGAAGAAAAAGAAGAAGAAGAAGAAGAATAAGGTATAAAAAATGAATTTATTCTTCTTGTTTTGTTTCCTTTGCTTTTTTCTTTCCTTCATTCAGAAGGAAAAACAAGAAGTATAAAAGAAAAATAAATTTTTGCGGTAATGTTCACTCTGTACAAGACCCAAGAGTCACTCGAGATAGAGGATTACAGAGTTAGCGGTAAGAGACACACTTTATGAGTTTATGTGGGGAAGATAACGGTGAAAGCTAGACTTGATGAATGAATGAAGAAAGGTAAACGTAACAAGTGGAAGAAAAAAACAAGGAATGAAAAAAAAAGAAAATAAAGAGCGCTAAAAAATATAAAAGGCAAAAAAGTCAGAAAAAATATCTCTTCAGAAAGAAAATAACATCTGTCTTCAACAACCGTATGCCGAAAAGTTCTCAGTCTGAGACAATGTGTCCTCCCAACTAAAATTTGGTCATTTGGTGAGATTTAAGGAATGTTGAACAAGATCCTCACACATGAAGAGAAAACTTGAGTCAATTGAAATGTCGTTTTATGGACAGAGCGTGAAAACCAAAATAAGGTTTTAAGCAAAGTCAAAAGAAAAGAAACAATTATACTCAGTATCAGAAAGAGAGAGCAGAAATTTCTGGCGGACTGCTTGGAAAATTTTACACTCACAGAACATGCCAACGTCAAAAGGTAGAGTGGGAAGCAGCGGGTCATCTAACAAACAAGCTTATGTGAATGGATGGTCGAACAGGAAGTGGGAAGCCGAACAGGAAGTGGGAAGCCGAACATAAAATGGCAGGGCTGGTAAGAAGACAAACATTACTAAGTGCTACGAAGGATACGACGATGTGGAGAGCTATGGTCGCCGACGTGCTGAAGGGCACGGAGAAATGATAGAAATTTCGAGAGGAGAACTCTACAGTCACCCGACACAGATTGAAATAACAGCAGCACACATAATGTCAACAGAAAATATATTCGGATTTCTCTCCCTCTTCTAAAAAAGAAATACAATCCTCAATGGGTGTCTTGTTCGTAATCGTTTCGCTTTTTAGGAGAGGGAATGAAGATTCCTTCAGTTGTTACAAAGTTTAAATATATCACTATGAGACATCTGTCCGTTTGCGTATATTTGATGTAACTTTGAAATTAATCACAAGGGGACCTTACTGCGCACGCATAAACAAGCACTCTCCAAAAGGGTTACTCATTCGATAGTGATACGTTTCAACATTTCCATAACCGTAACCTGTGAGATTGTCACTCAGTCACATGTGATCGTGCATTTGGCACGAAAGAGTGCTTCACGTTCCGAATCACTTGATACACAAATTTTGTTTCTACAGCCTTCTTCAGATAAATGTACCAAAATCGGACCGTCTCGGCCTCTTATTGAAAATCAATTCAAGTATCTTTTCACAAAATCAAATTCACCATCTTTTCCACCGTCATTTTCATTCAGTAGCACCTTGCACCATTGAATGACGAATCTCATATACAACGTACCATGCATACGTTTAAGAAACGCGTATCGACGTTATTGAATGCTTTTATTACCTTCGTATGGACATTTTACCGACTACTTGTCAGCGAAGGAGAGTAACATGTCTCCCAATCATTTTGCTTCTTAATATCTGGTAGTTTCAGTTCCGTCACTGTTCATTAAGAGGAAAACAAATTATGGGGAGAAATATTTCCTTCTCACTAATTGCTGATACATTTATTTATGGGTAAAGGAAAAAGCACACAAATTCGTCATATCTTTATTTTTCTTTTCCAAGAAAAAAAGATCCAACTAATTATTTTTTAGCTAATTCTTGTCTAATTTATACATGCATTTTTATAAACCGGGCAGGTAGATTATTTAAATTTCAATCCATGAACTTCAGAGCTGTATTGGGTGTTGAGACCTATCTGCAAATAGTGAACCCCGAAAAACATCTAAAAGTATAAAAATACATTTTTATAGCAAAAAAAAAAAAAAATCACCAACAGTACATATTTCTAGAGTCACCAACAATATATTTTTTAAGTAGAATTACCACCAATAAATTTTATAGCAAAATGACCAACAATACATTTTTTTCTGTAGTAGAAGCCATAAAACTAGGTTCAAAATATTTATTTAAATAACCCATAGAGATTGATATGTCGCTAAACCAAATCAACCAAAGAGCGGTGACGAACAAGGTGTATATTTATTTTTAATATTAATTTCAACAATGTTATTTTGCATCGAGCTTTTTTATTATTACCAGTAGCACTAACTGTACGCTATATATATATATATATATATATATATATATATATATATATATATATATATATATAGGTAGTAATATGTTAGTATAATCCAGGCGAGTCCTATTAACAGCATAGAGTTTGGAATGTGTTAAAACTGACTCACAAACAGCGCTCTATGACAGAGCAAATTTTTTTACAATTGAATTACGATACCTTTAGTAAAATGAGCCTTTTCACCTACGAATTTTAATTTTAAAAATCCCCAGGTATTTTCAAACTGTCTCTGGTATCGGCTTGTAGTGAACTCTACAGATATATATATATATATATATATATATATATATATATATATATATATATATATATATATATATATAGTATGTTGGTATATTTCGGCTTTTTATGAGGGCACCTCGATGCGGTGTAATGGTTAGCAAACTTGTCTCACTAGAAAAATTACGACTGAGTAGTGAGTACGATCTCACTGGGTGCCGCTTACATTCAGCCTTATGCCACATCTATGTGCCGAGTCTCTTCAGGAAAAGACGATTATTGTTCTTAACAGGTTTCTTCCAATAATAATAGCAACAACAACAGCAATATTTCCAGTTGTAGTTTGAGCCCTCTGATTGATTAGAAATGATCCCAATAGACGCATTAAAGATATTCCTGGTAGTCCATGTCTTAAAGAAGTACATGCGTAGAGCCTACACCTTATGAAGGGCATTATCTATGTAAAATATGTACGATTCTTTTTTCAAAACAGTTCAGTGAAAAATACCATGATGCCATTTATGATATTAGGTCTCTAGTCGGGACCCGGAAAGAAATAAGTACACACCAGAAACCAAGGGATAATAATAAGATGGCAACATATGTGCACTGTAAGATATGCAAGAAACACTAAATCTAAACCACCGAATGATGGTATGAGAACCAACTAGAAACTGTTACCCAAAATAACGATGTAACTATTCTCTGGGACATGCCGATACAAACTGACAGGGAAATAAAAGACAAAAGACTGATATTGTCATAAAAACAAGAAATTCAAGAGGTGTATGCATATTGACATAGCAGTACCATCTTATTAAAACACCTCCATGAAAATTATTGAGAAACTATCCAAATGCAAGGACATGCAGATTGAAATTAACAGGATGTGGGGAATGAAGGTTGGGACTGTACCAATAGTAATTGGAGCTCTGGGCCTCGAGAGAAGAGGAATGGACAATTTTACTACCAGGTCTCATCAACATACAAGTTGTCCAGAAGATCGCTGTACTAGGAACATCTCATATACTAAGAAAATGCTAAAAATAAGAATTCTCCTACAGGACGTAAGAACCATAGTTTGAACCCGGTTCTACAGGATACAAAGCAGGAAACATAACGTGTACAAGTAATAATAATAATAATAATAATAATAATAATAATCTTCGGAAGTAGACCAATACAAAAAGATCGGCCAGATATTGTTATCAAAGACAGAAAAGAGTTTTCACACAAATGACAAAAATATCTCTGCTACGGTTTTGTAAATACTAAACAAATACAAAAACCTGAAGTTGGAAGCAGAAAAATGGTGAATCATCGTTCCAGGAAATAAAAATAATCATCTTAATAGGCACAGCGCAGATCCTTTGAAGAGCTCAAGTCTTCTTCGTTAATAACTGTCTTTTGTTTAATTAAATGAAAACAATAAAACTCACACCATTCGCTTGCCTTAGGTCTCTGGTGATGACTCGGCATAAGATTATAAAACAAATTCAAGTGTAAAAGAATTTCCTTATAGTAATAAATAAATAATCGTTACAAAACCTACTAACTCATCGCTTCAGAGGTTTGCATGAGTTGGCTTTGTAAATATTTTTTCGAAACTTACTATCTCTACCAGAGACGACGACTTGATGAAAAAACCCATAATGTAAGATCTCCAGTAAATAAAGGTATAACCGTGCGAAATATGCACGAAGAAGAAGAAGAAGAAGAAGAAGAAGAAGAAGAAGAAGAAGAAGAAGGAGAAGAAGAAGAAGAAGAAGAAGAATATTCGGAAGTAGACCAATATAAAGAAATCAGCCAGACATTATTATCAAAGAGAGAAAAGAAAAGATTTTTCACGCAAGTAACAAAAGATATTATTGCTACGGTTTTATAAACACTAAACAAATACAAAGACCTGAAGATGGAAGCAGAAAAATAGGGCGCATAAAATCTTGCCGTTGTGGTTGGAGCTTTGGGTTTGATAAAGAAAGGAACTCAAGATGAAATCAACAAAATCCCTGGTGAAACATCTTTCCATAAAATCAAAATAATCATCCTAATAGGCAGAGCGCATATCCTTTGAAGAGCTTAAGTTTTCTTTATTAAACTGTCTTTTGTTTAATTAATTGGAAACAATAAAACTCACACCTTTCGCTTACCTTAGGTCTTTGGTGATGAGTCGGCATAAGATTAAAAAACAAATACAAGTGTAAAAGAATTTCTTTATAATAATAAATAAAGAATCAGAATAAAATCTACTATCTCATCGCTTCAGGGGTCAGCGTGACTTGGCTTTGAAAGTATTTTTTCGAAACGTCCTGACTCTATTAGGCACAACGACTACATGGAAAACAACCATAATGCAAGATCTACGGTAAATAAAGGAAAAACCGTGCGAATAATAATGATAATAATAATAATTATTATTATTGCAGATTTTAAGGCATCTTTGTCGATCCCTAAAGACTATCATAATAAAAGTATGGAAAATCTAAAAAATGTGGCACGTGAGGACACCAATAATTTTAATTGTAGTTGGAGTCCTCGGATTAATTGCAAATTGTTTCGATAGACTCATTCAAGGGATTCCTGGTAGCTTATGCCTTAAACAAATACAAAATATTGAAATTCATAATTCCCAGGTACAGCTTACACATTACGAAGATTTTTATATATGTAAAATGTGTGTTTTTATTTATTTATTTATCTTGCAGAAATGATCAGTGGAAATGTCATGATGCCACTTCTGAACTTCCGGTTTGGACTCGGAAAGAAATTAAAATACAACAGAAATCAAAGGAAACAATAATAATCATTGATTATGTGCCGTGTACCTTCAGGACATAGTCGATCATGACTCGCCACATTATCCTGTCCTTGTACCTGTTAATAAGTTTTGTCTTTTTGATATTTCTCCCAAACCCTTTTTCGGCCATCCATTTGCTCAAGCGCTGCTTTCCTCTGTCTGTCTTTCACTCTATTTGCCCTCTGAGTATCAGTTTTTCCAAGCCATTCTTCCTCATTACGTGCCTAGAAGCCTCAACTGCCTTTCCTTATGTTAAGTATAAGCATATTTTTGTTGCCATTCTATCCAACAAATCCTTGTTGCTCACGTGTTCGGCGAATGTTCGGCAATTATTTAAGACGAGCAGCATGGCCCGGCGTTGCCCGTGCTTGTTTCAAAAGTCGTATCACTCATACAGCAATCGCTATCATTTGACTTAAAATATTTTTGCCCTTCTTGCCTTTTAAAGGAGTGGAAAACCAGAAGCACTAACTGTATGCTATTATATATATATATATATATATATATATATATATATATATATATATATATTATATATATATATATATATATATATATATATATATATATATATATATAATTGTACGTTATTATATATATATATATATATATATATATATATATATATATATATATATATATATAACTGTATTATATATATATATATATATATATATATATATATATATATATATATATATATATAGGTAGTAATCCTGTCCTTGTAGCTGTTAATAAGTTTTATCTTTTTTGATATTTCTTCCAAACCCTTTTTCTGCCATCCATTTGCTCAAGCCCATTAAATATGCGCTGATTTCCTCTGTCCCTCTTTCCCTCTATTTGCCCTCTGAGTATCAGTTTTTCTAAGCCCTCCTTCCTCATTACGTGACTAGAAAATTCAACTGCCTTTCCTTATGTTAAGTATAACCTTATTTTTTTTGCCATTCTATCCAACAAATCCTTGTTGCTCACATGTTCGGCGAATGGTATCCTCAGCATTTATTTAATATGTTTTCTTTTTATACGTTACATTTATAGATACAATTTCTTTAAGTAAACATTATTAATTACATTTTTTTGTTTTTAATTAAACGATATTAATTACATTTCCGGTCTGAATGTTAGAGGAATTTCGTAGAAAATGTCTTCATTTGTGTCCATTTACATCTTAACATAACGACCAATATTCATTTTATTCCGGTGCAATAAGCGATTTTTAAGGGATATTTTATTGTCGTAGAACTCGCCATGAGCTTACTCAAGAATTAAGATTTATTAGAATATTAAAATTGGAAAGCCGTCAAATTTCCACAGGTTAAAACTAGTAAATGAATATTTTACTTGCATTTATTTTATTTGAATTATGATAATAAAGTAGCTAATTAAATCTCTGAAACTTTCGGAACTGTTTCCGAAATGTGTAGTTAGTGAACAACTTATTTATTAAAAAACTACAATGTGAAATCATTTTATTGCAATAATGCAAAATGCATCTGGAGGCCATATATGACTGTTTTACAATTTTAATTCCGAGTAATTTGAGTTACTGTTATTTTTCGAAAGTGTTTTAAAGAGCTGGTGGCTGTGAAAGAAGTTGCCGAAGGTTACTTTGTTGCTTCGACACATTTCTTGTTTTCAATGTATCCACTCAACAGAGATTTTAGGCGGAGAACAGGATGCAAATCTTACAGACACATTGGTCTACAGAAACGGTGTACAGGATATGGGGTCGGATTTGATTGCAAGATTTAAAGTCATCTTGAGGATTCGATAAATGGGCCGTTAATTGATCATTTCATTTTGAACTAAAATAAAAATATAGAAGAACTATGTTAAGAAAGAAAGAAAAAAAGAAAGACGGGGAATAGGGCAAAAGAAAGAAGGAGAGAAAAGAGAAATAAGAAAAAAAAGAAAAAGCAAGGAGAGAAATGAAAACAGAAAAAAGATAGAAAAAAAAGAGAGAAAGAAAATAAACGAAAAATACAGAAAATATGAAAGAAGGTAGATGAGAAGGAAGCAAGTAAAAATTAAATAAAGATGAGAAGAAATATAAATGAAAGAAGAACGAAAGATAAAAGAGAAAAATAAAAGTCGAAAGAAATACAAATTATAGACGGTCGAAAGAAAGAAAAATAAGAGAAGGAAAGATGAGAAAATGTAAGTAAGAAAAAAGGAAGAGAGAAAGAAAAGTAAAGGAAAGAAGAAGAAAAAAGAAAAACTAAATAAAAATACGGAGAGAAACAAATATGCAAGAAGGACGAAAGTTAGAAAGAAAAATGAAAAAGTAAGAAAGAAAGGGAGAAGGAAAAAGAGAAAGAAAAAGATAATGAAAGGAAAAATAAGGGAATGAAATAAATTAAAGGAAGAAAGATAATAATTGTGAAATAAAGTAGAAAGTAAATAAGCGTGAAATATAGAAAAATAAAGGAGGAAAGATAATAAGTCATAAATAAAGTAGAAAGTAAATAAGCGTGAAATATAGAAAAATAAAAGAAGAAAGATAATAAGTGAGAAATAAAGTAGAAAGTAAATAAGCGTGAAATATAGAAAAATAAAGGAGGAAAGATAATAAGTCATAAATAAAGTAGAAAGTAAATAAGCCTGAAATATAGAAAAATAAAAGAAGAAAGATAATAATTGAGAAATAAAGTAGAAAGTAAATAAGCGTGATATATAGAAAAATAAAAGAAGAAAGATAATAAGTGAGAAATGAAGTAGAAAGTAAATAAGCGTGAAATATAGAAAAATAAAGGAGGAAAGATAATAATTGAGAAATAAAGTAGAAAGTAAATAAGCGTGAAATATAGAAAAATAAAGAAAGTAAGATAATAATTGAGAAATAAAGTAGAAAGTAAATAAGCGTGAAATATAGAAAAATAAAGGAAGAAAGATAATAATTGAGAAATAAAGTAGAAAGTAAATAAGCGTGAAATATAGAAAAGTAAAGGGAGAAAGATAATAATTGAGAAATAAAGTAGAAAGTAAATAAACGTGAAATAAAGAAAAATAAAGGAAGAAAGATAATAATTGAGAAATAATGTTGAAAGTAAATAAGCGTGAAATATAGAAAAAAATAAAGAAAGAAAGATAATAATTGAGAAATAAAGTAGAAAGTAAATAAGTAGAAAGTAAATGGTATATAGAAAATAAAGGAAGAAAGATAATAATTGAGAAATAAAGTAGAAAGTAAATAAGCGGAAATATAGAAAATAAAGAATAAAGATAATAAGTGAGAAATATATAGTAGAAAAAGAAATAAGCGTGAGATATAGAAAAATAAAGGAAGAAAGATAATAAATGAGAAATAAAGTAGAAAGTAAATAAGCCTGAAATATAGAAAAATAAAGGAAGAAAGATAAGTGAAAAATAAAGTAGAAAGTAAATAAGCGTGAAATATAGAAAAATAAAGGAAGAAAGATAATAATTGAAAGAAATAAAGTAGAAAGTAAATAAGCGTGAAAATATAGAAAAAGTAAAGAATAAAAATAAAGGAAGAAAGAAAAAAAAATAAAGTAGAAAGTAAATAAGCGTGAAATATAGAAAATAAAGGAAGAAAGATAATAATTGAAAATAAAGTAGAAAAAATAAGCGAAATATAGAAAATAAAGGAAGAAAGATAAGAAAATAAAGTAGAAAATAAAAATATAAGAAAAAAGGAAAATAAAGAAAAGATAATTGAGAAATAAAGTAGAAAGTAAATAAGCCTGAAATATAGAAAAAAAAAAAGGAAGAAAGATAAATATAGAAAAAAAGGAAAGTAGAAAGTAAATAAGCGTGAAATATAGAAAATAAAGGAAGAAAGATAATAAAAGCAAAAGCGTGAAATATAGAAAAAGAAAGGAAAAATAAAAAGAAAATAAATAAAGAAAAAATAAAGAAGAAATAAGAATAAGTAGAAAGTAAATAAGCGTGAAATATAGAAAAATAAAGGAAGAAAGATAATAATTGAAAAATAAAGTAGAAAGTAAATAAGCGTGAAATATAGAAAAATAAAAGAATAAAGATAATAAATAAAAAAATAAAGGAAAAAAGTAAATAAGAGAAAATATAGTAAAATAAAAAAGAAAGAAAATAAAGGAAAATAAAGTAGAAAATAAATAGAAAGTAAATATAGAAATATAGAAAAATAAAGGAAGAAAGATAAGAAAAATAAAGTAGAAAGTAAATAAGCGTGAAATATAGAAAAATAAAGGAAGAAAGATAATAATTGAGAAATAAAGTAGAAAGTAAATAAGCGTGAAATATAGAAAAAATAAAGGAAGAAAGATAATAAAGAAATAAAGTAGAAAGTAAATAAGGAAGAAAAAATATAAAAAATAAAGGAAATAAGATAATAATTGAGAAATAAAGTAGAAAGTAAATAAGCGTGAAAAATATAGAAAAATAAAGGAAATAAAAGATAAAGTGAAAATAAAGTAGAAAAAAGAAAAAGATAAAAAATGAAATATAAAAAAATAGAAAGGAAGAAAGATAATAATTGAAAATAAAGTAAAAGTAAATAAGCGTGAAATATAGAAAATAAAGAAAAGTAGAAATAAAGTAAAAGTAAATAAGCGTGAAATATAGAAAATAAAGGAAGAAAGATAAGAAAAATAAAAGTAAATAAGAAATATAGAAAATAAAGGAAGAAAAATAGAAATAAAAAGAAATAAGGAAATATAGAAAATAAAGGAAGAAAGATAATAAAAAATAAAGTAGAAAGTAAATAAGCGTGAAATATAGAAAAATAAAGGAAGAAAGATAAGTAGAAAAAATAAAAATATAGAAAAATAAAGGAAGAAAGATAATAATTGAGAAATAAAGTAGAAAGTAAATAAGCGTATAGAAAAATAAGGAAGAAAGATATAAAGTAGAAAAAAAGAAATATAGAAAAAATAAATAAGGAAAAATAAAGAAAAAATAAAATAAAGATAATAATTGAAAAATAAAGTAGAAAGTAAATAAGCGTGAAATATAGAAAAATAAAGGAAGAAAGATAATAATTGAGAAATAAAGTAGAAAAAATAAAGTAAATAAAGCGTGAAATATAGAAAAATAAAAGGAAGAAAAATAATAATTGAGAAATAAAGTAGAAAGTAAATAAGCGTGAAAGATAAAAAAAAGGAAGAAATATAGTGAAAAATAAAGGAAGAGTAAAGAAATATAAAAAAATAAAGGAAGAAAGATAAAAAGAAATAAAGTAGAAAGTAAATAAGCGTGAAATATAGAAAAATAAAGGAAGAAAGATAATAAAATGAGAAATAAAGTAGAAAGTAAATAAGAAAAGAAAAGGAAATATAGAAAAAAGGAAGGATAAAGAAAAATAAAGGAAAAAAGAAATAAGAAAATGAAAAATAAAAAAATAAAGAAAGTAAATAAGCGGAAATATAGAAAATAAAGGAAGAAAATAAGAAAAAAGTAATAATTGAGAAATAAAATTGAGAAATAGAAAAGTAAATAAGCGTGAAATATAGAAAAATAAAGGAAGAAGATATAAATGAAAAATAAAGAGAAAGTAAATAAGCGTGAAATATAGAAAAATAAAGGAAGAAAGATAAAAAAATAAAAGTAGAAAGTAAATAAGCGTGAAATATAGAAAAAATAAAGGAAGAAAGATAATAATTGAGAAATAAAGTAGAAAGTAAATAAGCGTGAAATATAGGGAAAATAAAGGAAAAATAAAGAAAAGAAATAAGTGAAAATAGAAAAATAAAGGAAGAAAGATAATAATTGAGAAATAAAGAAAGTAAATAAGCCTGAAATATAGAAAAAAGAAAAAGAAGAAAATATAGAAAATAAAGGAAGAAAATAATTGAGAAATAAAAAATAAAGTAGAAAGTAAATAAGCGTGAAATATAGAAAAATAAAGGAAGAAAGATAATAATTGAAAAATAAAGTAGAAAGTAAATAAGCGTGAAATATAGAAAAAAAAGGAAGAAAGATAATAATTGAAAAATAAAGAAAGAAAGTAAAAAAAATAAAAGGAAGAAAGATAATTGAAAAAAAGGAAGAAAAAATATAGAAAAAATAAAGGAAGAAAGATAATTGAAAAATAAAGTAGAAAGTAAATAAGCGTGAAATATAGAAAAATAAAGGAAGAAAGATAATAATTGAGAAATAAAGTAGAAAGTAAATAAGCGAAATATAGAAAAATAAAGGAAGAAAGATAATAAAAAAAAAAGTAGAAAGTAAATAAGCGTGAAATATAGAAAAATAAAGGAAGAAAGATAATAATTGAGAAATAAAGTAGAAAGTAAATAAGCGTGAAATATAGAAAAAAAAAGGAAGAAAGATAATAATTGAAAATAAAGTAGAAAGTAAATAAGCGTGAAATATAGAAAAATAAAGGAAGAAAGATAAGTGAAAAATAAAGTAAAGAAAGTAAATAAGCCTCTGAATATAGAAAAAAAATAAAGAAAAAGATAATAATTGAAAAATAAAGTAGAAAGTAAATAAGCGTGAAATATAGAAAAATAAAGGAAGAAAGATAATAATTGAGAAATAAAGTAGAAAGTAAATAAGCGTGAAATATAGAAAAATAAAGGAAGAAAAAATGAAGATAAAGACAGCAAAATATAGAAAAATAAAAGTAAAGAAAGTAAATAAGCGTGAAATATAGAAAAATAAAGAAATAAAGATAATAAAAATAAAGAAAAATAAAGTAGAAAAATAAGTAAATAAGCGTGAAATATAGAAAAAATAAAGGAAGAAAGATAATAATTGAAAAAAAAAGAAAGAAAAATAAATAAGAAATATAGAAAAATAAAGGAAAAAGATAAAGAAAAAAATAGCCTGAAATATAAAAAATAAAGGAAGAAAAATAAGAAAAATAAAGTAAAAGTAAATAAGCCTGAAATATAATAAAAATAAAGTAGAAAGTAAATAAGCGTGAAATATAGAAAAATAAAGGAAGAAAAATAATAATTGAGAAATAAAGAGAAAGTAAATAAGCGTGAAAAAAAATATAGAAAAATAAAGGAAGAAAGATAAGTAAAAGTAGAAAGTAAATAAGAAAAAATAAAGTAGAAAGTAAATAAGCGTGAAATATAGAAAAATAAAGGAAGAAAGATAAAATTGAGGAAATAAAGATAATAATTGAGAAATAAAAAAAAAAGGAAGAAAGATAAATAAAAATAAAGCAGAAAAGTAAATAAGCGTGAAATATAGAAAATAAAGGAAGAAAGATAAGGAAAAAAACAAAGTAGAAAGTAAATAAGCGTGAAATATAGAAAAAAAAAGGAAGAAAGATAAAAAAAAAGAAAGTAAATAAGCCTGAAATATAGAAAAATAAAGGAAGAAATATAGAAAAAAGTAAAATAAGAAAGAAAGGAAAAAGATAAGTAAAATAAAGTAGAAATATAGAAAATATAAAAATAAAGAAAGATAATAATTGAGAAATAAAGTAGAAAGTAAATAAGCGTGAAATATAGAAAATAAAGGAAGAAAGATAATAAAGTATTGAAATAGAAAAATAAAGGAAAAAGATAAAAAAAAATAAAGTAAATAAGCGTGAAATATAGAAAATAAAGGAAGAAAGATAATAATTGAGAAATAAAGTAGAAAGTAAATAAGCGTGAAATATAGGGAAAAAGATAAAGGAAGAAAGATAAGCGTGAAAATAAAAAGGAAAAATAAAGTAGAAAGTAAATAAGCGTGAAATATAGAAAATAAAGGAAGAAAGATAATAATTGAAAAAATAAAGGAAGTAAAGAAAGTAAATAAGGAAGAAAGTGAAATATAAAGTAGAAAGTAAAATAAAGGAAAAATAAGTGAAAAATAAAATTGAGAAAAAAGTAGAAAGTAAATAAGCGTGAAATATAGAAAATAAAAGGAAGAAAAGATAATTGAAATAAAGTGAAAGAAAATATAGAAAAATAAAGTAGAAAGAAATAAGAAAAATAAAAATGAAATATAGAAAAATAAAGGAAGAATGATAAAAAAAAGTTAAGAAATATAGAAAAATAAAGTAAGAAAGATAAATAAATGAAGTAGAAAGCGTGAAAGCGTATATATAAAAATAAAGGAAGAAAGATAATAATTGAGAAATAAAGTAGAAAGTAAATAAGCGTGAAATATAGAAAAATAAAGGAAGAAAATAATAATTGAAAATAAAGGAAATAAGAAATATAGAAAAAAAAAGTGAAAAATAAAGTAGAAAGTAAATAAGCGAATGAAATATAGAAAAATAAAGGAAGAAAGATAATAATTGAGAAATAAAGTAGAAGTAAATAAGCGTGAAATATAGAAAAATAAAGGAAGAAAGATAAGAAAATAAAGGAAAGTAAATAAGCGTAAATATAAAAATAAAGGAAGAAAGATAAAAATAAAGGAAAGTAAAGAAAAAAAGAAAAGGAAAGTAATGAAATAGAAAAAAAAGGAAGAAAGAAATAAAGTAGAAAGTAAATAAGCGTGAAATATAGAAAAAAAAAAGGAAGAAAAATAATAATTGAGAAATAAAGTAAAGTAAAAAGTAAATAAAGGAAGAAAGAAATATAGAAAAAAAAAGGAAATATAGAAAAATAAAGGAAGAAAGATAATAATTGAGAAAGTAGAAAGTAAATAAGCGTGAAAAATAGAAAAATAAAATTGAAAAAAAGATAATAATTGAGAAATAAAGTAGAAAGTAAATAAGCGTGAAATATAGAAAAATAAAGGAAGAAAGATAATAAATGAGAAATAAAGTAGAAAGTAAAGCGTAAAATATAGAAAAAAAAAAAAAGAAAGATAAGTGAAAAATAAAGTAGAAAGTAAATAAGCGTGAAATATAGAAAAATAAAGGAAGAAAGATAATAATTGAGAAATAAAGTAGAAAGTAAATAAGCGTGAAATATAGAAAAATAAAGGAAGAAAAGATAATAATTGAAAAATAAAGAAAAGTAAATAAGCGTGAAATATAGAAAAAAAAGGAAGAAAGATAATAAAAAAATAAAAGTAAAAGTAAATAAGCGGAAATATAGAAAATAAAGGAAGAAAGATAATAATTGAGAAATAAAAAGTAAATAAGCGTGAAATATAGAAAAAAAGGAAGAAAAAAGGAAAAATAAAGAGAAAGATAATGAAAAAATAAAGAAAGACAATAGAAAGTAAATAAGCGTGAAATATAGAAAAATAAAGGAAAGAAAGATAATAATTGAGAAATAAAGTAGAAAGTAAATAAGCGTGAAATATAGAAAATAAAGGAAGAAAGATAATAAAATAAAAATAAAGTAAAAAGTAAATAAGAAAATTGAAAATAAAGAAAATATAGAAAAATAAAGAAAGTAAGGAAATATAGAAAAATAAAGGAAAAAAAGATAATAATTGAAAATAAAGTAGAAAGTAAATAAGCGTGAAATATAGAAAAATAAAGGAAGAAAGATAATAATTGAAAATAAAGGAAAAATAATAATTGAAAGTAAATAAGAAAAATAAAGGAAGAGATGAAATATAGAAAAAATAAAGTGAAATAAAGAAAAATAAAGGAAGAGAGAAATAAAAGTAAATAAAGAAAGTAAATAAGCGTGAAATATAAAAAATAAAGGAAGAAAGATAATAATTGAAAAATAAAGTAGAAAGTAAATAAGCCTGAAATATAGAAAAATAAAGGAAGAAAGATAAGTTGAAAAAAAAAAGTAGAAAGTAAATAAGCGTGAAATATAGAAAAATAAAGGAGGAAGAAAGAAAGTAAATAAGCCTGAAAAATAAAGGAAGAAAGATAATAAAAAATAAAGTAAAAGTAAATAAGCGTGAAATATAGAAAAAGATAAAGGAAGAAAGATAATAAAAAGAAAAAAAAGTAGAAAGTAAATAAGCGTGAAATATAGAAAAAATAAAGGAAGAAAATAATTGAAAATAAAGTAGAAAGAAAAAAAGAAAATAAAGGAAGAAAGATAATTGAGAAATAAAGTAAATAAATAAGTGAAATATAGAAAAATAAAGGAAGAAAGATAATAATTGAGAAATAAAGTTGAAAGTAAATAAGCGAAATATAGAAAAATAAAGGAAGAAAGATAATAATTGAAAATAAAGTAAAAGTAAATAAACGTGAAATATAAAAAAATAAAGGAAGAAAGATAAAATTGAAAAATAAAAGAAAGTAAATAAGCGTGAAATATAGAAAATAAAGGAAGAAAGATAATAATTGAGAAATAAAGAAAAAAGTAAATAAGAAATATAAAAAATAAAGGAAGAAAGAAATAATTGAGAAAAAGTAAAAGTAAATAAGAAATATAGAAAAATAAAGGAAAAAGATAATAAGTGAAAAATAAAGTAGAAAGTAAATAAGCGTGAAATATAGAAAATAAAGGAAGAAAGATAATAAATGAAAAATAAAAGAAAGTAAATAAGAAAGAAGAAAGATAAGAAAAATAAAGTAAATAAGCGTATAGAAATAAAGAAAAAAGATAAAGGAAATAAAGAGAAATAATTGAGAAAAAAGTAGAAAGTAAATAAGCGTGAAATATAGAAAATAAAGGAAGAAAAATAATAATTGAGAAATAAAGTAGAAAGTAAATAAGCGTATAGAAAAATAAAGAAAAAGATAAAGGAAAAGAGAAAGTAAATAAGCGTTATAGAAAAATAAAGGAAGAAAGATAAGTAAAAAAGCGTAGAAATAAATAAGAAAAATAAAGGAAGAAAGATAATAATTGAGAAATAAAGTAGAAAGTAAATAAGCGTGAAATATAGAAAAATAAAGGAAGAAAGATAATAATTGAGAAATAAAGTAGAAAGTAAATAAGCGTGAAATATAGAAAAAAAAAGGAAGAAATAATAAGTGAAAATAAAGATAAATATAGAAAAATAAAGGAAGAAAGATAATAATTGAAAAATAAAGTAGAAAGTAAATAAGCGTGAAATATAGAAAAATAAAGGAAGAAAGATAATAATTGAAAAAAAGATAAATAAGCGAAATATAGAAAATAAAGGAAGAAAAGAAAGAAAATAAAGCGAAAGTAAATAAGAAATATAGAAAAATAAAGAAGAAAGATAATAATTGAAAATAAAGTAGAAAGTAAATAATAAAAATAAAGTAGAAAGTAAATATAAATATAGAAAAACAAAGAAAGAAAATTGAGAAATAAAGCAGAAAGTAAATAAGCGTGAAATATAGAAAATAAAGGAAAGATAAGAAAAATAAAGAAAGTAAATAAGCGAAATATAGAAAAATAAAGGAAGAAAGATAAAATTGAGAAATAAAAAGAAAAATAAGCGTGAAATATAGAAAATAAAGGAAAAAGATAAGTGAAAAATAAAGTAGAAAAGTAAATAAGCGTGAAATATAGAAAAGAAAGGAAGAAAGATAAGTGAAAATAAAGTAGAAAGTAAATAAGAAATATAGAAAAATAAAGGAAGAAAGATAAGGAAAAATAAAGTAAAAGTAAATAAGCGTGAAATATAGAAAAATAAAGGAAGAAAGATAATAATTGAGAAATAAAGAAAAGTGAAATAAGAAATAAGAAAATAAAAGGAAGAAAGATAAAATTGAGAAATAAAGTAGAAAGTAAATAAGCGTGAAATATAGAAAATAAAGGAAGAAAAGATAATTGAAAATAAAGTAGAAAGTAAATAAGCGTGAAATATAGAAAAATAAAGGAAGAATAAGATAATAATTGAGAAATAAAGTAGAAAGTAAATAAGCGTGAAATATAGAAAATAAAGGAAGAAAGATAATAATTGAGAAATAAAGTAGAAAGTAAATAAGCGTGAAATATAGAAAAAAAAAGGAAGAAAGAAAAAAATAAAGTAGAAAAGTAAATAAGCGTGAAATATAGAAAAATAAAGAAGAAAGATAAAAAAATAAAGTAAAAGTAAATTGAAAATAAAAATAAAGGAAAAGTAAATAAAAAAAGCAGAAAGAAATATATAGAAAAATAAAGGAAGAATAATAATTGAGAAAAAGTAGAAAGTAAAAGCGTGAAATAAGAAAATAAAGGAAGAAAGATAATAATTGAGAAATAAAGTCTGAAATATAGAAAAATAAAGGAAGAAAATAATAATTGAGAAAAGTAGAAATAAAAAGCGTGAAATATAGAAAATAAAGGAGAAAATAAATGAAAAATAAAAAGGAAAGAAATATAGAAAATAAAGGAAAGAGAAAGTAAATAATGAAATATAGAAAAAATAAAGGAAGAAAGATAAGTGAAAAATAAAGTAGAAAGTAAATAAGCGTGAAATATAGAAAAAAAGGAAAAAGATAATAATTGAAAATAAAGTAGAAAGTAAATAAGCGAAATATAGAAAATAAAGGAAGAAAGAAATAATTGAGATAATAATTGAAAAAATAAAGGAAGTAAATAAAGTAGAAAGTAAATAAGCGTGAAAATAAAGAAAAATAAAGGAAATATAGAAAAATAAAGGAAGAAAGATAATAATTGAGAAATAAAGTAGAAAGTAAATAAGCGTGAAATATAGAAAAAATAAAAGGAAGAAGAAAGAGAAAAGTAAATAAGCGAAATATAGAAAAATAAAGGAAGAAAGATAAATAAAATAAAAAAAGTAAATAAGAAAAATAGAAAAATAAAGGAAGAAAGATAATAAGTGAAAATAAAGTAAAAAAATAAGCGTGAAATATATAGAAAAAAGCGTTAATAAAAAAAGAAAGTAAATAAGGAAAAAGAAAAAAAGGAAGAAAGATAAGGAAAAAATAAAGTAGAAATAAATATAGAAAAATAAAGGAAGAAAAGATAAATTGAAAAATAAGTAGAAAGTAAATAAGCGGAAAATATAGAAAAATAAAATATAGAAAAATAAAGGAAGAAAAATAATAATTGAGAAATAAAAGTGTAAAATAAGCGTGAAATATAGAAAAAATAAAGGAAGAAAGATAATAATTGAAAAATAAAGTAAAAAATAAGCGGAATATAGAAAATAAAGAAATAAAAATAAAGTAGAAAAAATAAGTGTAAATATAGAAAAATAAAGGAAAAGATAGAAAAATAAAGTAAAAGTAAATAAGCGAAATATAGAAAAATAAAGGAAGAAAGATAATAATTGAGAAAGATAATAAGCGTGAAATATAGAAAATAAAGGAAGAAAAAAATAAATTATAGAAATAAAGGAAAGTAAATAAGCGTGAAATATAGAAAAAATAAAGGAAGAAAGATAATAATTGAAAATAAAGTAGAAAGTAAATAAGCGTGAAATATAGAAAAATAAAGGAAGAAAGAAATAATAGAAAAAAATATAGAAAAAATAAAGAAGAAAGATAATAATTGAGAAATAAAGAAAGTAAATAAGCGTGAAATATAGAAAATAAAAAAAAGATAATAATTAAAAAATAAAGTAGAAAGTAAATAAGCGTGAAATATAGAAAAATAAAGGAAGAAAGATAATAATTGAGAAATAAAGTAGAAAGTAAATAAGAAAATATAGAAAAATAAAGAAAAGAAAGATAATAATTGAGAAATGAGAAAGTAAATAAAAAATATAAAAATAAAGGAAGAAAGAATCTGAAAAATAAAGTAGAAAGTAAATAAGCGTTATAGAAAAATAAAGGAAGAAAGATAATAATTGAGAAATAAAGTAGAAAGTAAATAAATATGAAATATAGAAAAATAAAGGAAGAAAGATAAAATAATTGAAATTATAGAAAAAAGATAATTAAAAAAAAATAAAAGCGCCTGAAATATAGAAAAATAAAGGAAGAAAATAATAATTGAAAATAAAGTTAAATAAGCGTGAAATATAGAAAAATAAAGGAAGAAAGATAATAAAAAAAAAGTGAAAAATAAGCCTGAAATATAGAAAAATAAAGGAAGAAAGAAATAAAGTAGAAAGTAAATAAGCGAAAAATAAAAAATAAAGGAAGAAAGATAATAATTGAAAAAAAGTAGAATAAATAAGAAATAAAAAAAAGGAAGAAAGATAAGAAAAATAAAGTAAATAAAAGCGAAATATAGAAAATAAAGAAGAAAGATAATAATTGAAAATAAAGTATAACAAGATAAAAAATAAAGGAAGAAAGATAATAATTGAGAAATAAAGTAGAAAGTAAATAAGCGAAATATAGAAAAATAAAGGAAGAAAGATAATAAAAATAAAATAAAGAAAAGTAAATAAGCGTGAAATATAGAAAAATAAAGGAAGAAAGATAATAATTGAGAAATAAAGTAGAAAAAATAAGCGTAAAATATAGAAAAATAAAGGAAGAAAGATAAAAATTGAGAAATAAAAGAAATATAGAAAATAAGCGTGAAATATAGAAAAATAAAGGAAGAAAGATAAAATATTTAAATTGAAGAAAAATAAAGGAAAAGTAAATAATAAATATAGAAAAATAAAGAAGAAAGATAATTGAAAAAAAGTAGAAAGTAAATAAGCGGAAATAAGAAAATAAAGGAAGAAATAAATAAAGGAGAAAAAGATAATAATTGAGAAATAAAGTAGAAAGTAAATAAGAAATATAGAAAAATAAAGGAAAAAGATAATAAGTGAAAAATAAAGTAGAAAGTAAATAAGCGTGAAATATAGAAAAAATAAAGGAAGAAAGATAATAATTGAGAAATAAAGTAGAAAGCGTGAAATATAGAAAAATAAAGGAAAAATAAATTGAAGAAAGATAATAAATTGAAATATAGAAAAATAAAGGAAGAAAAAATAATTGAGAAATAAATAAATAAGCGTGAAATATAGAAAAATAAAGGAAGAAAAGAATAAGAAAAATAAAGTAGAAAGTAAATAAGCCTGAAATATAGAAAAATAAAGGAAGAAAGATAATAATTGAGAAATAAAGAAAGTAAAAATATAGAAAAATAAAGGAAGAAAGATAATAATTGAGAAATAAAGTAGAAAAGTAAATAAGCGTGAAATATAGAAAAATAAAGGAAGAAAGATAAAATAAAATAAAGTAGAAAGTAAAATAAATATAGAAAATAAAAGGAAGAAAGATAATAATTTAGGAAATAAAGTAGAAAGTAAAGCGTGAAATATAGAAAAATAAAGGAAGAAAGATAAAAAAAAATAAGTAGAAATATAGAAAATAAAGCCTGAAATATAGAAAAATAAAGGAAGAAAGATAATAAAGATGAGAAATAAAGTAGAAAGTAAAAAGTGAAATATAGAAAAAAATAAAGGAAAAAGATAAGGAAAAAAAAGTAAAAAGTAAATAAGCCTGAAATATAGAAAAAAAAAGAAAAGATAATAATTGAGAAATAAAGTAGAAAGTAAATAAGCGTGAAATATAGAAAAATAAAGGAAGAAAGATAATAATTGAAATAAAGAAAATAAAGGAAGAAAATAAGAATTAGAAAAAATAAAGAGAAAGTAAATAAGCGTGAAATATAGAAAAATAAAGGAAGAAAGATAATAAAAAATAAAGTAGAAAGAAATAAGCGTGAAATATAGAAAATAAAGGAAGAAAGATAACTTGAAAAAATAAAGTAGAAAGTAAATAAGCGAAATATAGAAAAATAAAGGAAGAAAAGATAAAATTGAGAAATAAAGTAGAAAGTAAATAAGCGTGAAATATAGAAAATAAAAGAAAGAAGAAAGATAAAATAAGCGTGAAATATAGAAAAATAAAGGAAGAAAGATAATAATTGAGAAATAAAGTAGAAAGTAAATAAGCGTGAAATATAGAAAAATAAAGGAAGAAAGATAATAATTGAGAAATAAAGTAGAAAGTAAATAAGCGTGAAATATAGAAAAAAAAAGGAAGAAAGATAATAATTGAGAAATAAAGTAGAAAGTAAATAAGCGTGAAATATAGAAAAATAAAGGAAGAAAGATAATAATTGAAAATAAAGTAGAAAAAATAAGCGTGAAATATAGAAAAATAAAGGAAGAAAGATAATAATTGAAAATAAAGTATAAGCGTAAATATAGAAAAATAAAGGAAGAAAGATAATAATTGAAAAATAAAAGTAAAAGTAAATAAGCGTGAAATATAGAAAAATAAAGGAAGAAAGATAATAAAATAAATAAAGTAAATAAGAAATATAGAAAATAAATAAGCGAGAAATGAAATATAGAAAAAAAAAAAGGAAGAAAGATAATAATTGAGAAATAAAGTAGAAAGTAAATAAGCGTGAAATATAGAAAAATAAAGGAAGAAAGATAATAATTGAAAAATAAAGTAGAAAGTAAATAAGCGTGAAATATAGAAAATAAAGGAAGAAAGATAATAATTGAGAAATAAAGTAGAAAAGTAAATAAGCGTGAAATATAGAAAATAAAGGAAGAATGATAATAATTGAGAAAAAAGTAAAAGTAAATAAGCGTGAAATAGAAAAAAAAGGAAGAAAATGATAGAAATAAAGTAGAAAGTAAAAAGAAAAAATAAAGGAAATAAAGAAAAAATAAAGAAAAAGAAAAGTAGAAAGTAAAAAATATAGAAAAATAAAGGAAGAAAGATAATAATGAAAAATAAAGTAGAAAGTAAATAAGCGTGAAATATAGAAAAATAAAGGAAGAAAGATAATAATTGAGAAATAAAGTAGAAAAGTAAATAAGCGTGAAATATAGAAAAATAAAAGAAAGATAATAAGTGAAAATAAAGTAGAAAAATAAATAAGCGAAATATAGAAAAAAAAGGAAGAAAGATAAATTGAGTAAAAGGAAGAAAGATAATAATTGAAAATAAAGTAGAAAGTAAATAAGCGTGAAATATAGAAAAATAAAATAAGCGGAAGAAAAAAAGGAAGAAAGATAATAAAAGTAAAAGTAAATAAACGTGAAATATAGAAAAAAAGAAGAAAGATAATTGAAAAATAAAGTAGAAAGTAAATAAGCGTGAAATATAGAAAAATAAAGGAAGAAAGATAATAATTGAGAAATAAAGTAGAAAGTAAATAAGCGTGAAATATAGAAAAATAAAGGAAGAAAGATAAGTGAAAAATAAAGTAGAAAGTAAATAAGCCTGAAATATAGAAAAATAAAGGAAGAAAGATAATAATTGAGAAATAAAGTAGAAAGTAAATAAGCGTGAAATATAGAAAAATAAAGGAAGAAAGATAATAATTGAGAAATAAAGTAGAAAGAAATAAAGTAAAAAGAAAATAAGCGAAAATATAGAAAAATAAAAAGTAAATAAGGAAAAAATAAAGGAAGAAAAAAAAAAATAAAGTAAAAGAAATAAGCGTGAAATATAGAAAATAAAGGAAGAAAAATAATAATTGAGAAATAAAGTAGAAAGTAAATAAGCGTGAAATATAGAAAAATAAAGGAAGAAAGATAAGTGAAAAATAAAGTAGAAAGTAAATAAGCGTGAAATATAGAAAAAAAAAGGAAGAAAGATAATAATTGAGAAATAAAGTAGAAAGTAAATAAGCGTGAAATATAGAAAAATAAAGGAAGAAAGATAATAATTGAGAAATAAAGTAAAAGTAAATAAGCGTGAAATATAAAAAATAAAGGAAGAAAGATAATAATTGAAAATAAAGTAGAAATAAAAATAAGCGTGAAATATAGAAAAATAAAGGAATAAAAAGATAATGAAAATAAAAAAGTAGAAAGTAAATAAGCCTGAAATATAGAAAAATAAAGGAAGAAAGATAATAATTGAGAAATAAAGTAGAAAAATAAAGAAGAAAAAATAAATAAGCGTGAAATATAGAAAAATAAAAGGAAGAAAGATAAGTGAAAAATAAAAAGTAGAAAGTAAATAAGCGTGAAATAAAAAAATAAAGGAAGAAAGATAATAATTGAGAAATATAGAAAAATATAAAAATAAAGGAAGAAAGATAATAATTGAAAAATAAAGTAGAAAGTAAATAAGCGTGAAATATAGAAAAATAAAGGAAGAAAGATAATAATGAAAAAATAGTAAATAAGCGTGAAATATAGAAAAATAAAGGAAGAAAGATAATAATTGAAAAAAAGTAAAAAGTAAATAAGCGTGAAATATAGAAAAATAAAGGAAGAAAGATAATAATTGAGAAATAAAGTAGAAAGTAAATAAGCGTGAAATATAGAAAAAAAAAGGAAGAAAGAAAAATAAAGTGAAAATAAAGTAGAAATAACAAAAAGATAAGCGTGAAATAAATATAAAAATAAAGGAAGAAAGATAATAATGAAAAATAAAAAAATGAAGAAATAAAAAAGTGAAATATAGAGAAAAATAAATGAAGAAAGATAATAATTGAGGAAATAAAGTAAAAGTAAATAAAGTGAAATATAGAAAAATAAAGGAAGAAAGATAATAATTCAGAAATAAAGTAGAAAAATAAATATAGTAAAGAAAAAGTAAATAAGCGTAGAAAATATAGAAAAAGATAAAATTGAGAAATAAAGAAAGATAATAATATTAAAGAAAAAAGATAAAAAATAAAGTAGAAAGTAAATAAGCGTGAAATATAGAAAAATAAAGGAAGAAAGATAATAATTGAGAAAATAAAGTAGAAAGTAAATAAGTGAAATATAGAAAAATAAAGGAAAAAGATAAGCGTGAAAATAATAAATATAAAAATAAAGGAAGAAAGATAATAATTGAGAAATAAAGTAGAAAGTAAGCGTGAAATATAGAAAATAAAGGAAGAAAGATAATAATTGAAAAATAAAGGAAAGAAATAAGCGTATAGAAAAATAAAGGAAAAAGATAATAATTGAGAAATAAAGTAGAAAGTAAATAAGCGTGAAATATAGAAAAATAAAGGAAGAAAGATAATAATTGAGAAATAAAGTAGAAAGTAAATAAGCGTGAAATATAGAAAAATAAAGGAAGAAAGATAATAATTGAGAAATAAAGTAGAAAGTAAATAAGCGTGAAATATAGAAAAATAAAGGAAGAAAGATAATAAGAAATAATAAAATAAAGGAAGAAAGATAATTAAATAAGAGAAAATAAAGGAGAAAGATAAGTGAAAAATAAAGAAAGAAAGTAAATAAGGAAGTAAATATAAAGAAAATAAATAAAAAGAAAGATAAATTGAGAAATAAAGTAAGAAATAAGCGTGAAATATAGAAAAAAAAGGAAGAAAGATAAAAAAAAAGAAAATAAAGGAAGAAAGATAAAATTGAAAACAAAGAAAGTAAATAAGCGTACTGAAATATAGAAAAATAAAGAAGAAAGATAAATTGAGAAATAAAAGTAGAAAGTAAATAAGCGTGAAATATAGAAAAATAAAGGAAGAAAATATAATAAAATTGAGAAATAAAGTAATAAAGTAAATAAAATAGCGTGAAATATAAAAATAAAGGAAAAAGATAAAATTGAAAGAAAGTAAAAGTAAATAAGCGTGAAAATAAAAAATAAAGGAAAAAGATAATAATTGAGAAATAAAGTAAAAATAAGCGTGAAATATAGAAAATAAAAGGAAGAAAGATAATAATTGAGAAATAAAGTAGAAAGTAAATAAGCGTATAAATATAAAGGAAATAAAGGAAGAAAGATAATGAAAAATAAAGAAAAAGGAAAAAGATAATAATTGAAAATAAAGTAGAAAGTAAATAAGAAATATAGAAAATAAAGGAAGAAAGATAATAATTGAAAAATAAAGTAGAAAGTAAATAAGCGTGAAATATAGAAAAATAAAGGAAGAAAGATAATAATTAAAGTAGAAAAGTAAATAAGCGTGAAATATAGAAAATAAAGGAAGAAAGATAATAATTGAGAAATAAAGTAGAAAGTAAATAAGCGTGAAATATAGAAAAATAAAGGAAGAAAGATAATAATTGAGAAATAAAGTAGAAAGTAAATAAGCGTGAAATATAGAAAAATAAAGGAAGAAAGATAAGTGAAAAATAAAGTAGAAAGTAAATAAGCGTGAAATATAGAAAAATAAAGGAAGAAAGATAATAATTGAGAAATAAAGTAGAAAGTAAATAAGCGTGAAATATAGAAAAATAAAGGAAAAATAAAGATAATAATTGAAATATAGAAAAATAAAGGAAGAAAGATAATAATTGAGAAATAAAAAAGTAAATAAGCGTGAAAAAAAATAAAGGAAAAAATAATAAAATAAAGATAAATAAAGAAAAATAGAAAAATAAGTGAAAAATAAAAATATAGAAAAATAAAGGAATAATAATTGAAAAATAAAGTGAAATAAATAAGAAAAAAGGTAAAAGATAAAGGAAGAAAAGATAATAATTGAGAAATAAAAGTAGAAAGTAAATAAGCGTGAAATATAGAAAAATAAAGGAAGAAAGATAATAATTGAGAAATAAAGTAAAAGTAAATAAGCGTGAAATATAGAAAAATAAAGGAAGAAAGATAAGTGAAAAATAAAGTAGAAAGTAAATAAACGTGAAATATAGAAAAATAAAGGAAGAAAGATAATAATTGAGAAATAAAGTAGAAAGTAAATAAGCGTGAAATATAGAAAAATAAAGGAAGAAAGATAATAATTGAGAAATAAAGTAGAAAGTAAATAAGCGTGAAATATAGAAAAATAAAGGAAGAAAGATAAGTGAAAAATAAAGTAGAAAGTAAATAAGCGTGAAATATAGAAAAATAAAGGAAGAAAGATAATAATTGAGAAATAAAGTAGAAAGTAAATAAGCGTGAAAATATAGAAAAATAAAGGAAGAAAGATAATAATTGGAAATAAAGAAAAGAAATAATAAAAAATTGAAAAATAAAGTAGAAAGTAAATAAGCGTGAAATATAGAAAATAAAGAATAAAATAAAGAGAAAGTAAATAAGCGTGAAATATAGAAAAAATAAAGAAATATAGTAGAAAATAAAGTAAATGAAGCGTGAAATATAGAAAAATAAAGGAAGATAAGATAAAATATAGAGAAATATAGTAAATATAGAAAGTAAATAAGAGAAATGAAATATAGAAAAAGAAAATAAAGGAAGAAAGATAATAAGTGAGAAATAAAGTAGAAAGTAAATAAGCGTGAAATATAGAAAAATAAAGGAAGAAACAATTAATTGAGAAATAATTTAGAAAGTAAATAAGCGTGAAATATAGAAAAATAAAGGAAGAAAGATAATAATTGAGAAATAAAGTAGAAAGTAAATAAGCGTGATATATAGAAAAATAAAGGAAGAAAGATAAGTGAAAAATAAAGTAGAAAGTAAATAAGCGTGAAATATAGAAAAATAAAGGAAGAAAGATAATAATTGAGAAATAAAGTAGAAAGTAAATGAGCGTGAAATATAGAAAAATAAAGGAAGTAAGATAATAAGTGAGAAATATAGTAGAAAGTAAATAAGCGTGATATATAGAAAAATAAAGGAAGAAAGATAAGTGAAAAATAAAGTAGAAAGTAAATAAGCGTGAAATATAGAAAAATAAAGGAAGAAAGATAATAATTGAGAAATAAAGTAGAAAGTAAATAAGCGTGAAATATAGAAAAATAAAGGAAGAAAGATAATAATTGAGAAATAAAGTAGAAAGTAAATAAGCGTGAAATATAGAAAAATAAAGGAAGAAAGATAAGTGAAAAATAAAGTAGAAAGTAAATAAGCGTGAAATATAGAAAAATAAAGGAGAAAGATAATAATTGAGAAATAAAGTAGAAAGTAAATAAGCGTGAAATATAGAAAAATAAAGAATAAAGATAATAATTGAGAAATAAAGTAGAAAGTAAATGAGCGTGAAATATAGAAATCGGCGAGAAAAGAAGGAAACGAGAAAAAAATAAAAAAAAATAAAAATAAAAAAAAGACTAATAAAGAAAATTGAAACAGTAAGCAGAAATGAATGTAAAAAAGAAAGAATGGAAGAATGGAAAAGAGAAAAAAAAAGAAACTTAAAGAAAAGAAGACGGAAAGAAGAAAAAATGAAGGCAAAATATAATAAAGGAGAAAGAAAGGGATAAAGAAATAGACTAATGTTATTTGAAATGAAGTAAATACAAAAAAAAAACAATGTAAGAATGAAAGAAAAAAAAGAAAAAGTAAAACGATTAGTAAATCTGTAACTTAGCGTCCGCAATAAAGTGTAGTATCAAAAGGACGGTTTTTCCCTTGACGCCGTTATTTTAACTACCTTCACTCCTCGGCAATGTTTATTCTTTAAAAAGCCATTTTTAGAATTTGAATAAAACCTAGACACGTAAAAGTGAATTTATATATTTTCTTTGTTCTTGGAAATTGACAAAAACAATAGTAAACATCATTTATTTATTAGATTTCTTATTTATAATATTCATTTTATTGACTGGAATGCTTTGCAAAACATTGGCTAATTGAGAAATGATTAAAACTTTATACGATGATAAAGAACCGTTTCCTTGTAATTGTTTCACATATTTTCATAATTTAGTAAATGTTTATGAATAAAAAATTTTTTTTTCATATTTATTACTTTATAAATTGGTAAATAGTAAATATTGTATTGCATTAGTTCTAACTCTATTAATTTTTAGAATGTTGTAAATAATAAAGTGTACTTGTAATTAAATATCGAAAAAATTCATAACGTTTAAATTTTTTTATGTAAATTTTCAAGAACAAAAAATGTATCTGTTTATTTTCGTCCTATATTTATGTTTTATTTCAAATTTCATCATCGGTTTTTAAAATAATAAATGTTACCGAAAAGTGAAGGTCACTGAAAAAGTGGGGTCATGGAAAAAACCGTCCTTTTGATACTCCGTCTTATAGCGGGCAGTTTTGTACACGTTGGCCAAATAAATAAATATTAAATAAATTGAGCGGGTAAATACTGATAGGCATTTACTTAGACATATCTGCACATAATAAATTACAAGTGCGGACATTGAAATACATGGATAACGAGAATAATTCCAAAAGAGTAACAAGATGAAGAGAGTAATTGCGAAAGAGAAAAGACAGAAGTACAAAAGGGAGAAACACTCATGTAAAGTGGAAGAAAGACTAAATATGTGAAGAAATGGAATAGTAACAGAGAGATAGAGAGACAGAGAGAGAGAGAGAGAGAGAGAAAGAAAGAAAGAAAGAAAGAAAGAGAGAAAGGGAGAGTGGAAGAGAGAGAGAAAGAGAAAGAGAGGGAGAGAGGAAGAGAGAGAGAAAAAGAGGAAGAGTGGAAGAGAGAGAAAGAGAGAGGGAGAGAAAGAAAGAAAGAAAGAAAGAAAGAAAGAAAGAAAGAAAGAAAGAAAGAAAGAAAGAAAGGAAGGAAGGAAGAAAGAAAGAGATATAGAAAGAAAGAAAGAGAGGGAGAGAGGAAGAAAGAGATAGAGAGAGAGGAAGAAAGAAAGAGAGAGAGAGGGAGAGAGAGGGATAGAGAGAGAGGGAGAGAGAGAAAAGAAAGAAAGAGGGAGAGAGAAAGAAAGAGAGAGAGAAAGAGAGGGAGAGAGGAAGAGAGAGAGAAAGAAAGAAAGATAGGGAGAGAGGAACAGAGAGAGAAAGAGAAAGAGAGGGAGAAAGGAACAGAGAGAGAAAAAGAGGAAGAGTGGAAGAGAGAGAAAGAGAGAGAGGGAGAGAGGAAGAGAGAGAGAAAGAAAGAAAGAAAGGAAGGAAGAAAGAAAGAGAAGAAGAGATATAGAAAGAAAGAAAGAGAGGGAGAGAGGAAGAAAGAGACAGAGAGAGAGGAAGAAAGAAAGAGAGAGAGAGGGAGAGAGAGAGGGATAGAGAGAGAGGGAGAGAGAGAAAAGAAAGAAAGAGGGAGAGAGAAAGAAAGAGAGAGAGAAAGAAAGAGAGAGAGAAAGAGAGGGAGAGAGGAAGAGAGAGAAAGAAAGAAAGATAGGGAGAGAGGAAGAGAGAGAGAAAGAGAAAGAGAGGGAGAAAGGAATAGAGAGAGAAAGAGAGGAAGAGTGGAAGAGAGAGAAAGAGAGAGAGGGAGAGAGGAAGGGAGAGAGAAAGAAAGAAAGAAAGAAAGAAAGAAAGAAAGAAAGAAAGAAAGAGAGGGAGAGAGGAAGAAAGAGATAAAGAGAGAGGAAGAAAGAAAGAAAGAGAGGTAGAGAGGAAGAGAGAGAGAGAGGGTGAGAGAGAGGGATAGAGAGAGAGGGAGAGAGAGAAAAGAAAGAAAGAGAGAGAGAGAAAGAAAGAGAGAAAGAGAGGGAGAGAGGAAGAGAGAGAAAGAAAGAAAGATAGGGAGAGAGTAAGCGAGAGAGAACCAAGATTCACTGTTTAAAAGACGTCAGGAGAAAAACAACATTTGAATGTAAATAAAAGAAACTGTAAAGAGAGAAATTTATTGACAGATGCAGTTTTGATTGGCTTTAATCCCATTCTAATTAACATGTGTTAGAGATGTGGCTCCTCTTGAAGTGACGTCGTCATCGTCAACTGCGAGAAATTTGTTTAACAAGGAGACATCAAGGGAGATAACTGCAAAATTATTCAAAGGATTCAAAGAACAAAAAGGAAAGAAAAAAAGAACACTTATATAAATCTAATATGGGGGTGAAAATGAGAACAAAAAAAAAAGTTTTCTTTCATTTTCTTAGTCACTCTAAATTTATCCAGAAGTTTAAGGGACTCGATCACTCGAAGTAGAAGCGTATAATAATTATAATTATTGAAACCTTGGTAACAATAAAATAAAAAATGAAACCGGGATAAAACTTCCAGAGAAAAAAAAAAAAATGTAAAACAAAAAATTTGAACAACTAAATAACATACCTAAACTAATTGTTACTAAGTAAATAATAAAAAAGTTTTTGGCAGGTAGTGTTTCTTATTGTCTCGCACACTTTTTCTTTATTTTTACATTCAGAATGCTTTAAAAATTCCATTTACAAGACGATTGTTTATAATAAAATTCTATTCAATCGGTAGACTCATAACGATTGAAAACAATGTTTTTGTTTGAGTTTGGGTTTGACCAATTCGTAAAAAAAAAAACAAAAGAAAAGAAAAAAAAAAAACTAATTAAGACATGTGTGTCCGTCAATCTTAAACAATAATCTATAATTTTATTTTTCGATCTTTATGATGGTCGATACTTGATCTATCTCCTACTGTTACATCCCCGGGCAACGCCGGGCTCTACTGCTAGTATATAATAATTCTCCTACAAGATGATTCTGTCTTTCTTTCATCCATGATGAATTGTCAGGTGGTGATTTAAAATGCCTCGCCCAAGAAATTCAAAATTGTGTTATATATATATATATTTTTTGTTATATATATATATATATATATATATAATACCAAATTCAAATGGCAATTAGTATAGATAATTCCAAGAAGAAGAGGAGAAT
>CAHIKZ030004770.1:1485000-1497500 GCA_903632075.3 Acanthosepion pharaonis | reverse complement strand
TGGCAACTACAGTTTTCTCCTGGTTGTTCAGTAAACAACACCAATATGTAGTTTTGTGTTCCTAAAATCTTGTGGCGTTGAAGGTATAGTTACAGGAACAGGTGAATGACGATACAGGAAGTTCTCAGCTTGAACTTTGCACATGGGTGACGAAAGATAAACGTCCGTATTATGCAACATTTGCGAATTATTTTGTGACTCATCTCCTCCTTTCATAACAAAGCAGCTCTTTTTAGGACGGCACTGCTTTCCTCTGAGGGAGTATTGCTGCAAAATGTGACCTAAAAATTGCTTACTCTCATTCGTTGCAAATGACTGGGCATTCAAAACTGCACCAAGACAATAAAGAAGCCAAAACTTATCTTTTCATTAGTTCTTGGAATGTGCAAACGCTACAGTATAGTGAAAAAATACATTCAAACTAGGACTGCCTTGATTGCCCGCGTCACAAAAAAGAAAAAAAAACATCGGCATAGCTGCTCTCTCGGCAAATATACTACCTGATTTTGCACAGCTACAAGATGTTGATGGAAGATTTTTCTGGATAGGTAGGCCCGAGACAGGTAAGAAAGAAGCAAGAGTCGGGTTCCCTATTCTGAACGGCCAGGTGAAACATCTGAAATCTCTACCTGTTGGCATCAATGTGAGACTTATGTGCTTGAATATTTGTATTGATAGAAATAAATATGCAACCATCTTTACTTGCTTCATCAATAAATTTAATTGTTTGTTCGATAATTTTATGTTATTTACAAGATGAAGTATTATAGATTTGGGGCATATATCAATAAAGCATACCCTATATATTGGATATGAGTTGATTCTGTAAAATAAATATTTTACAAATTTCTAGAAATTCTAAGAAAAAAAAAACATGCTGATACTCTAAGAGTCGATAACATTGGAATTGGTAACTATCAGCTTTCTCTTTATAAGAATTATTATCAAAATTGAAATAATATTAGTTCGTAATATGTTGTAATCGTTAGAATATTTTCTTTCAGTAGGAAGAGGGTAGTTTTTGATTGTAGTACATGTTTCTTTGGGAGTTTCAGATAGTTATCTATACAATTTAACAGGATATCGAGAAAAGCTATAATATTGTTTGTTTCTGTTTCATAATTAAATTTGAATGCAGGTTTAATATTTCGTTTATTTGCAAAATCACGTAATATAATTTTGCAGAGTTATATTAATAAACCATTATCAATATATTGGAAATATTTAAGTAAAATGTGTAACCGGAGAGCTCGGAAGAAAGATTTATTCTCCCATTGGCATTTCCCCTATTATGGGCAATATCAGTGATATAATAACACCGTACTGGTCAGACGCAGTGGTTGAAAGGAAAAAGGATAACAGACAGGATTTATTCTTAAAGACACTTTTATACGACTAAGAAATACACATCTGTATATACATATATACTCATGTCCTACGTGGATAATATTATATCTTATATATCTACACAGTAAAACTGAGTTTAACGAGAAACAAAAAGAAAGGGTCTTACATATAATATAGAGATACTATTGTATCTAGGGAAGTCTTGTTTAGGCCTCCATATACAAACGGACTGGATTCATCAATGTCCTAGGCGAGGGCATATTCCAAGAACAGGAAAGAGCGAGACATGCGTTTTCCCAAATTGAGGACTGCAACCTGGAGTTTCATTTTATATATGGGAAAGATATGTGCACCATGGACTTGTAAGCTGAGCGAAGCAAATTTAACCTGGGCCCGAGCTAAAGAAAGCAAGCTTAGGGTTTAGCCACTGCAAACGAACTGAAATTGACTGCTGCTTTCGTCGCTGTAAGGAGTGACGTTACTAAGAGACTGCAACGTGACCCACGAGACTTAACTTCACCGAAGTGGATAAGCGCCTTCTGGATACTAATATATGTTTGGAAATGACCAGTTTCTAGAAATTCAAAGAAAAGACAAGCTAGACCACCGGTAAGAGATGATGCCATCATTGATCCAAATTTCTTTCTATAAAAATTATTATTGAAATTGAGAAACAGTAGTGTTTTGTAATGCGCCAGAAAAAAAAAGAAAACTAATATTTTTGCTTATTAGTTCAGATAACTTTTGATTTTAATAGACGTTTCTTTATGTGATGTTAGCATATGTTACTATGGAGGTAAGAATATAGAGATTTCATTTTTTTTAACTAGCCATGAATTTTACTGTCCATATTTCTGTCTTTTTTACGTTTTTTCGATTAATAAACAGTATCAAAATAGAGCCAAAAAAAGTTTCTAATTTAAGTGAAAATTATAAACTATATGCCTTGCAAGAATTACTATTATATTAGTAGTGCTTAACTTTTACCATTATGAATTTTATTAAATTTTTTTTTTTTACATTTGACACTTAAGTCAGAAACATAGATTGAATATAAAGATTAGGCAGCTTCCAATAGGATATGAACATATATTTTCATCCTCATAAGCTTTCATATCTCTCAATTTAATTCTGTTCATATCTATCTTTTATCTACGTCTCTCCTCCTCCACACACACACACACACACACACACATATATATATATATATATATATATATATATATATATATATATATATGTATCCTTGAAACAGTGAATTATGAATTTTCGTTGCCTTTAAAACTCAGTAAATTTAAAAAAAAAAAAGTTACTCCAAAATTCGATTGAGGTGAAATGGAAATAATCTTTTCAATATAATTACAAAATTAAATTTGAAGCTTTTAGCTTCAATTTTTGAAACATGGTTATTACTGTGTAGCGAAAAAAAACATATTTTAAATCAGTTAATTTATAATATTAATGCTCTGTAAATTTACATTGAGCACTATTTTGTAAAAATAAAAATATGAATAAGAACACCGGATTATATATCTTAATGTTCTTTTTTTATATTTATATATATATATATATATATGATCATATATATATATATATATATATATATATATATATATATATATATATATATATATCTGTCCATATCTATCTTTCTATAGATATCTGTTCATACATACTTATATATCGAACTCAGTTCATAACTTTCTATTTCTGTTCATAGTTATCTAGCTATATTCAAATCTATCTATCTATCTATCTATCTATCTATTTGTCTGTTTATCTGGGTATATATCTATCCATCTATGTCCATATCTATGTATGTTCCTGTCTATGTTCATATCTATCTATCTATCTATCTATCTATCTATCTAGTGGAGTAAAAATGCTTACAGCAGCTAATATATTTTTAATGCCTTCTTTAAGATATTAGAAAATGGAGGAAGTTTTTATTTGTGTTCAAACTTATTTTATTTGTCATTCTGTGTTCTTCCGTGTTTGATTTTTCGTAGCGATGTAAGTGCCTGACATGAGTTTTACCGATAAATCTATTTGCCACCCTCTGTCAAATCGAAGATTACGTTGAGAATGGTAAAATCCGCGATATTGGCACTCTTTTAAAATGTTTTTTGACGGCTTTGTCAATCGACCAGTGAATGTAACTAACAATGCTTGACTTCGCCCATTCCTTGCTTTTCTTTTGAAGGAGAAAGACAACTCAAATATTGTGCTTGCACGCACGCATATATTTAGCTAACGCAGACACCTCTCCTATATATATATATATATATATATATATATATATATATATATAAAATATAAAGGTTTCATGAATATTATTTTTACTGGATGCCCATATTTGAGTAAACCCTCTGCTTATTTTAAAGAGGATATATTTCGTCTTTCGGCCCGTGTACCCGTGACCACGTTACATTTATTAACTTCTATCGATTACGCAGGGCCAGTAGACGAAATAAATATTGTTTAAAAATAACGGCTCGTCTAATCAAATACGTATATCCAATCAAAATAATGTTTATATATATATATATATATATATATATATATATATATATATATATATATATATATATATATAACATTGACGGAAAATCTACCAGTAAAAAAGAATTCTATTATTACTATATTTGTACAAAAACGCACAACCTTAAAATTTAAATTCAAACTCAGCGTTGCGACCGCACGTTCCAAAACAATAACACAATTTCTCATAGCATTTTTTCGGATTACATCTCTATTTTCGTTGTCCTCTTATTACTGAGAAGTAAAAAATAAGAACAAAATCTATTTCCATACCTGAGGATGTCTGTAGGAACAGACGAAAGCTTGTAAAATTAAAAAGACCTTATACAACTTGAATTTATATATAGGGATCATATCATTCATATACAGGTTAGGGGTTGGTGTATCTTATTTATATTGTTTGCCAAGATGTATTCTCGCCATTTAAATCATCAACCTCTATATTTGTTTTTTGTATGAATGATTCAGGAATTTATATATATATATATATATATAATTTAAATAAAAACAGACCAATTTAAATTTCCATGTAATAAATTATTTCACCAAGCCCTTTTAAAGGACTGCAGATCATCAGACCTTACTTCCAAACAAAAGAAAATTTAGAGAAGACATGAGTGAGTTAGCAGATACTGACACATCTCTCTCCCTACTCACTTCCTCATTTCGTTAATTTATATATGTTTAATACGGCCCGTCAAAAATGTGTAAATTTTCTTTTCATTTTTTGTTTGGAAGTAAAGTATGATGATCCACAGTCCTTTAAAAGGGCTGTGGTGAAATAATTTATTACATGGAACCTTAAAGTGGTCTGTTTTTATTTAAAATATTTGCTCTGGATTTACATTGAGCTCTCTGCATTTTATCCTCCTTAGGTTTACCCATACAGATTACCTAGTTTTTCTTAAACTATATATATATATATATATATATATATATATATGTACGTATATTAATCAAATACGTATATCCTATCAAAATAATGTTTATATATATATATATATATATATATATATATATCTTACAATGCTTACATGAATAAACACAGGCTTATCTGGCTTACGGTCATATCACGTTTAAATACCGGCTCCTGTATGATGACAGAAGTTAAGTAACGTCTAGTCTGGTCAGTACCTATATGGTTGACGTTTTGGGAATCCCAGGTGCTGTAAGGTTGGGTGTGCGGATGGTGTCATGTTATAATGAGTCGGAATTTTTAATCGTAGAGCTGAGTCCCAATTGATGTTGGTTCGTTATATTCCGTATGTACAAATACACTGGCAAAAGTTATGTATCCATCTCTCCTTCCCCCAAGCTATGGATTAATTAGTAAGACTTGTATCAGTACGTCATTATTATCACCCCGAAATTCCTACTATATAAAAATACATTCTGACTTTAAATAACCTACAAAATGCTTATAGTCCGTCAAAAAAATCAATCACAGGCTTATCTAATAATTCCACCAAATCAGTAAAACCCACTTCGAAAATGTTCACCACAATTTCATTATTTTATTTAAGAGATGATTAATTTTCACTATGCTTGTATTATTTTGAATTATTGTTCTCAGTTGATATATAGTGTATTCAAATAACTTGGACCTATTTTAATTGTCTTTGCTCATGCACCCAATTGACAAATGTACGACGTTTCAAATGGTCAGCAGGTTTCAGTTCTTGTGACAATTGAATTTTGTAAGCGTCTAGAGATAAATTTGTCAAAATCCGATGTAACGTTGTTGTGAAGAGGTTCAATTCCTGCGCGCGATGACGAATAGAGGTGTCTGGATTTTCGGCCACATTCTCGTGCACTGCAGCAATGTTTTCAGCTGAACGGCGTAAATGAAAACGCACTGTTGTTTTCACATCTGCCACCGACCCAGTTTGTTTGAATTAACGAATAATCTTTCCAATTGCACTCTCCTTTAGGAGATTATGTTGACCAAAAAAATCGCGATGTGCGTGAAATGCATTTCTGTTTGAACGTCCATTTTCGTAATTGGCTTCGATAACTTTAACACGTTGTTTGATTGTTAATATTTTCATGGCTGAAACTGCCAAAGACTTCAATTGTTAAATCTGAAAGAAAAAGAAAAAAATCATTTGACTCTTAAACTTAATTCACATTTAAAACCGGTCCAAGTTATTGGAACAACCTATAGTCGTTATTATAGACACAGGTTTCAGCCACTTATAAAGGCTCCAAAAATACAGCACATGTCATTTGAGACGGTAGCCTAGTGAATATGTGTTAGTTAATAACTTCTGATTTCAATCAGACAGTGATACACTAGTTCAAAAGAAATGACCACTATCTCGCATCACAGTAGTAATACAACGCAATAATGAATAGATCTTGCATGTAAGTCACACTATGATATATCAGATGTGTTAGACATTTTATGACGGTCGTCTTCGAGTATAGAATCCAGAGGTTAGCAGTGAATATTTCGGAGACAGTAAGAAAGCGTAGTTCACGTTAGCAGTGGATATCGCAGCAAAGTGGCAGAGCGTAGTTCTTCCTTCTGTCATCTTCGCCTGACAAGTTGGCACTGGTCATTCGGGTAGGGTAAACAAAACATGGCCGCCTTTATACACGACGGATACAATGTTCTGGGGCTTCTGATTGGTTAACCTCCTATTGGTGGACTATAAAGGGAGTTAAGTCATTTTGACTGGCTCACTAGTTTCATAACATATACACAAAAAACTGTAACAAGATGATGGTCATGGTGTTTAATTTGCCTATTGTTACATCAGTCTCAGCCAAGACTGAAACAATAGTTCAAAATAATAATAATATAGTGTCTTCCAAAATTTCTCAAATGAATTTTTGTACAGATTACATACTAAAATCTATTTGTATAAACACATGGACAATTTCATTGAATCGTTTTTTTTTTTCTTTATTCTTACTGTCTATTCTGGGTATGAGGATAAACAACATCCTCGTCTTAGGTAAGACGATAAACTACGTCCTCGTCCTGGGTAAGACAATAAAATATATCCTCGTGCTGGGTAAGACGATAAACTACATCTTCGTCCTGTGTAAGACGATAAACTACGTCTTCGTCCTGGGTAAGACGATAAACTACATCCGCGTCCTGGGTAAGACGATAAACTACATCCTCGTCCTAGGTTAGATGATAAACTACAACCTCATCCTGGGTAAGACGATAAACTACGTCCTCGTCCTGGGTAATAAGATAAACTACGTCCTCGTCCTGGGTAATACGATAAACTACATCCTCGTCCTGGGTAAGGCGATAAACTATATCCAACAGCAAGGTTTCTCATGAGGAGGCTTTGAGGAGCGTGGAACCACCTCTTAATTGCTGGTGTTTCCAGGTCTACACTAACCCGGGCTGGTAGCATCTGTTAGGGTCCCAGCTATGGGCAAGTAGCTAACCTGCAAATTGGTGTCAAAACACTATGAAAGTGTAAAAATAGCTTTTAATAACAGCAATACTTTTTTGTAAAAAAAATTTATAAACAATACATTTAAAAAAAAAAAATTACCGGGAATATATTTTTTGAAAAGCAATATTACCAGCAATACATTTTGGAAAAAATATTACCAGAAATATTTCTGGAAAAAATTATTATCAGCAATAAAAATTTTGTCAGAATTAAATGATCCATTGTGGTTGATATGCCGTAAAACAAAACAAACCAAACTATTCATTATGTTAAGTAATTTCGAGCACGGATATCGATAGAATGCCCCACGAGGCTACATACATTTTGATCGGCGTTTAACAATGTATATTTCTTTTCTGCTTTGACACGGAAAGAAATATTATTTCGTATGATATTAACTAGCGACATAAAACTGGATTTATCGTAAGAATCGAAGATGAAGAAAATATTGGTTAAACTTAGAAAACCCTTCAATCTTGGCCAGATCTAAGAATGCCATTAATCTTCGCTCGATTCAAGAATGCCGTGCGCGCTGGTCTCCAGACCAGATATTCCGTCATCATAATGGAAATCTCCCGATAAACAACTTTATAGTTCTCTAAAAATATTTAAACCATATCGAAATAAATGTTTTAACCCGTATCATTTATAATTGTCGGCAAAATTCACTTAATCTTTAGAAAATAATTATTTATTTTGATCCATTCGATCTGCAATATTTTATCTACTTTATTACAAGTACAATTACAGAGATGAAAAAAAAATATTTCTTTAAAAAAGAAATAGCCACAGAAACAAATTTGTTAAATTGTCACCGTAACTTTTATAAGCAAAAAAAAACACAACTTTATTTATATTTAAACGTTTCTGTTAAAGCCTTTTGAATAATTTTATACGAAAATGTTCTTGTGCAGTAATTTTCATACTCCGAATAACTTTTATCGAACATTAATTAAGAATTGTACTTAATTCCTTCATTTTCTGTATAAAGAATATTAGCATTTTTCCAACTATACACAGTAGAAAAAGTTTTAAAAGTTTATTATGGAATAGATTTTCATTTACAATTACGCGTCTCGCGTCGTGACTAAATTTACCGCGTTTGTATTTCATTTTAAAATTCTCCTTTGTATTTTCAATTCACTTTATAATAAGCAGAAAACATACCGCATAATTATTGACTGTTATTGGCTCATTCTGATATTTTCTGATATAGAAAAATATATAATTTTCTTACTTTGTCTATTAAAGCCAAATTAGTTCTTACACTTAGATCCTAATGTTTTTAATACTCGCAAATGTATATTAATATTCAAATTGAAGTGCTACAGCTTTCATTTTCATTCAAGTTTCATTCGCCAGTTTAAGAAAAAATTCTTCCGTTTTTTTTATTTTATTTTTTGTTTTTGTTCACCTATGCATGCCTGAGTGTTTGCGTGTGTGCACCATTTGTTAAACGCCTCTTGATATTGGCGAGAAATAAGCTTTTATTTTTAAGAAATAGTTTCGTATTTAAAATAAAAATTTGGATCAGTTTGGCATCGACCCTAAAAAAAATAACCAGGCCTCCCAAAAAAGAAAGTTCTTGTCTTTCACGGAATGTATTTTTACTTTTGAGCTCTGCCTCAAGGTCTCAACCCAAATAGAATTTACCGGTGTAAAAAAAATTCGTCGAGTGAATTCAATTATAATCGTTTATTGAAAAAGTGTGAAACTTGAATAAAATGAAAAACTGCCACATTTAATTTTTTTTTCTTTTCTAGGCAACGGTACAAAATGATTCTTGCCTGGAAATATAGAATTTTATCAATTGCCATTTTCATCGGTAATATTTGTTCTAAGAAGATTTGAACTGGGGAGGCCCTAATATGTACTGGGTTCATCCTAAAAGATACCAAATAATATTCGGAGTCGGTGTTACCTCAGATGGTCAAATTACCAAGATGTCTCGTGGGTTGACCTAGAAGAAGTATTCATAGCAACGAAATGCAAAATCGGGCCTCTAATGGTTGATATGTACACAAACATAAGGCCCAAGTGAACCGAGCTGAAAGTAGGAAATACAAGCACAAGAAAATCCCATAACAACAATTGTTACAAACGCCCAACCTACGAGAGGAGATAGAACAACGTTCCCATACTCATAAGAAGATCGAACGTTTGAAGAAAGACTCGAAACCATATACCCTCGCAGAGAATAAACAGTCATTTTAGGCATAATTTCTAATTTTTTTATCAGATGTTGCTAATATAGTATTACAGAAGGAAATCTGTTAATGGTGTTGCTGCCTGACAGAAAAAAAATTCTCAAGTTGCAAAGATGACGTTACGAAAGAACCGTGAAAAATTTATCGAATCAAAACCGGAATAATACTTTTCTGATTTCATAACTAGTTCAAATGTAGAAAGCAAGAGAACAATTATGCATTAGGTATAATGACGCATAGATAGAAAACGGGTGGTTTCGACAGATATCAGCGAAAGGTGGGTGACTGGGGCGAGCTTGGTTCGTGTGAACGGGACTGGCTTTGATTTTCTTTTTAGGTCCGCCTAAGTCACTTTGGGGTGGTTTCTTGGAGCCCTCCCTTGGTTAGGTTAGACCACATTTTGTGTATCTAGTTAATGTGAGCATGTGTTGTTCCCCGGCCTGTTCATGGCTGCATCTTTTGTTATGATCCAAATTGAGATTCCCAACCTCCCCAGTTTGCCTCTGCTCCCCTTGTTTTCCTCTCGACTGGGTCAGATTTTTTTCTCTCCCATTGGCCGTATTTATTTTACCCTTTCCCTCTAAGAAAGCTTATTGATTCTGTCTAAATGCAGAATACAGCGGCCTCTCTTTTTGAGGGCTGGACAGACTCAACTAACATCAATTATCTTTATTTTGTTTGTTTTGATATTTTAGTTTGTTTTTTGGGGGTTCATCCCCTCCCCTCTCATTTTATATCATGTAAAAATTTTTATGTATAGTATTTTAAAATCATTAAATTTTTATGCCATGGGGTGCTTTTATTATGGTATATAGAGGATTAATTGGCGATGGATTTTTTTTTTTGTGGTGAATACGCCAATTGTAATGGATTGTGACTCGGATTATCTAGGTATAGGATAGTAAGTGACGACCAGCTTCAACCGCATTCCACCCCCCCTTTTCGGCCTTGTGCCATAATTGTGTATTTTACGCAATAAATCTTGAGGTATAATGACGCATGACATTTACATAAACAAATATATTTGCCGGAATATTCTATAGTTTTATGCTTCGACCTCAATTATTATATATGAGGCAACTTTATTGAATGTGAAAAAAATACTCGCGCAATCAATATTAAATTTTAATCTATTGAGAAACAGAAACAAATTAAGTCTTAAATTAAACTGGCTGCAAAGGTCACATTTTCCGCCATATTATGGGGTGCTTTCAAAATCAAAAGTTGTTAAATCATTTCATTATTCTTTATAAAAAATATATCTAAAACTTTGAACTGTAGACAAACAAGTAAGAGGAACATTTTCGTAGTATGAAGCCTGATCCAAAATTCGGAACTGTTGTTATGGTAAAGGAGCCAAACGACGCAGAATGAAACCGCTTGGCACAGTATAACCATGATCTCTATTGCGCATACTCCCTAAGTTAACAATGATTTTAAGCATACTTGGTCAAAACCTTTGTCTATAATAACATCTATATCAACATCTATATCAACATCTATATCAACATCTATATCAAAATCTATATGAACATCTATATGAACATCTATATGAACATCTATATCAACATCTATATGAACATCTATATCAACATCTATATCAACATCTATATCAACATCTATATGAACATCTATATGAACATCTATATCAACATCTATATCAACATCTATATCAACATCTATATGAACATCTATATCAACATCTATATCAACATCTATATGAACATCTATATGAACATCTATATCAACATCTATATCAACATCTATATCAACATCTATATGAACATCTATATCAACATCTATATCAACATCTATATGAACATCTATATCAACATCTATATCAACAATAGTTCCAAATAATCCAAGTACACTGAAAATTAATCATCTCTGAAATGAAAAAATTGTGGTGAATATTTTATGTTATGGGGTCCTCCCCTTTTTCATATAAGTGAACTCCACCAGAGTGTTACTTGGACTGCTGCCGTTAAATACCCAGAGTCAGTCAGAATATATAGAGAGAGAGTGAGCAGAGATCGTGATTGAGTAATAGAGTAGTAGAGTAATAGTGTGAGGAAACCGCTTGTAGAAGTCAGTTACAAGCACGTAGACTCTAAGTAAGTCCTACTTCGAGACTATATATATATATATATATATATATATATTTGGATAGATGTGAGTTTGTGACCCTGGTTTGTGAAACCCAGGGTCACAAACTCACATCTATCCAACCAAATATGTTAGCTCTATCTCTGATATTGAGCGCTTTCTAATAAGTACCGCGCATATAATATATAAATAATTATACATATATATATATTTATTTATATTTATATTCACTTTTCACATATATATATATATATATATATATATATATATATATATATATATATATATATATATATATTATTATTATTATTATTACGACTAACCGCGTTCCTGGATTTACTAACATTATACCCATTGTATTATTGTGTAAATGCATTTAATTTCTTATCTTTAGTTCTTACGTTTGTCATTCATTGGAGAATCATCTCGGAATCCAGAACATTTTAGAAGTGTCTTTTGTTGCTTTGGTTGAATTATTAGATAAGCCTGCGATTGATTCGTTTACGTTCTCGCTCACTCTCTTTGTTTATAACAGTGCTTGGAAGGAAAGTGTGTAGAGTGTAGTCATCTCACCACAACACTTACGATCTATCAGTGACAAAAGCTTGTGCAGTAGCTTTTTGAACAAGCACAGGATTCCTCAGGTTCGACAACCTTGCGTAATATGGATTCATAACTTTCTCAGGGATATATGTGAGAAATTCAATAAAATGAAAATCCACTGAAATTAATTGTCTCGCCGATTTCCCCACTTCAAGACGTTCTCCATTAATCCACCTGCACAAGCAATTATAAATAAAGGAAATATTGATAAATCCTCATTACAGAAATTAATGCGGAAAAAAATGATTGCTAATTCAATTTTCTACTTGAAATG
>CAHIKZ030004770.1:1465000-1480000 GCA_903632075.3 Acanthosepion pharaonis | reverse complement strand
CCCTTGGATGACAACTGGTCTACCGCAGAAAGAAATGGCAACCTACTGCGGAAAAAAAAATCTGTCACGTCAGTCATATATCGAAAGATACATGATCGCCTAAACGTGTATCACGCATGGCATATAACTGACTAAATACTAAATAATTACTAGATGCGATATTCCTTGATGTGGTTAGCGGAACGAGAACAATTTATCTCACTAGATTGAAGAAAGTGTTTTATTAAAAATTCCGTGAAATTTACTCGGTTCGGTACACACGAGAATCACAAGAAAGTAAGGAGGGTACAATGACCGAAACGCTACAATAATGCCAACAATGCCGCTTGTAAATAATGTAAATAATATTTTGCCCAATAAAAAAAGTTATTATCAATATATTTCAAGTATAGATAATGTAATTTGAATTTCCTATTATTTAATAGTGGTTGGAACTCATTTCTACGTACGGCGGTTTCCTAGGACGGCTATCTAATCCCTGTCGCAGACGACAGCTCAGACCCATTTGTGCTTCTTTCCCGTCCCAGAGAGAGCGCGTTTATACTACAAGATTTTTGAGCGGAACTTTTTTTTGAACCAAACAATTGGTCGCGATAACTAGCGTCTTCTTGCTAACACAATCATCAATAGCTCCTGATATTTTGATCTAATATTTTTGTTTGCTTGGCTTCGTTCAAGCTCTGTTATAATTTTCAAGCACATACTGAAATGTTCCCCCATGCCGACATTATCAAGAAGTAACCTGCTTCGACAATCGTGAGAGTTGAACATTTTGTAAAATAAAAACAAACATTTGTCGTGTCCGTAAAAATATAATCTGAATTAATTAGTTTCAAAAATAATTATAATAAAATAATTATATCAATTATAATTATCATTAATTCACTCCTTATACTAAAACCAATGAGAATCGACCAGACTTTCTCTTCTACATACAAAAATACCTGACATTCTCACTCTCAGACAAGCACTGCTCACGGACAGTTCGTTAACATGTGCGTCAAAAAAAGTTCATCTCCTTTTCTTTTTTTCAGGCCAAAATAGTAACATTTAGCATTAAACTAAAATTCGGGGTAAGAAAACTGCAGACTGTTGTATTTTTCTACATATTTATAAGCGAAAAACCTTATTCTGTCGGATTTCGATCTATATATGATCTGCAATTATCTCCATTTTGATCTACATCTGACTCCAAACTCACAAATTTACACGGTATTATTGTCTCTCGTTTCTTCAAAATCCACAAAGGCAAGGCCAGGGGTGAGCACTATCTGGAAGTCCTCCCTCTCTGACACTTTTAAGAGAGACTTCTTTAAGGCTACAATAGAATTTGTCTTGCTCTACGGCTCAACAACACAGACACTGAGGAAACGCCAAGAAACATCATATGACGGAAGATACACAAGGATATTACGAGTTGCATTTGATATCAGCTGAAGAAATACCAAACAAAGCATCTATTGGAGGCATTTTTCAACATGGTATGCTCATCTTTTAGCGATTATCTGGAGGTACCTACTTAAATATGTGCCTATCCATGACTCTACACTACTTCCCGGGTCCTGTAATATGAAACAACGCTTCATGCATCTGTCTATATTTCTGAGATGAGGTATTATGTACACTATTTACATTATTCGGACAACTGTCCTCATCTTTGTTGCCATATTTATCACAACGTTTCGGTTGTTGTACGCCCCGGCCTATATTCATTGTGCCATGTGTCATTAAGGACACATGGGACAGTGGCTAAATGCGTTGGTTAGATCTATTGACAGTACCCAAAGAGGAGTGAGTTCAATACCTGGTTAAGGCAGTGGAGAACTTGGAGGGGGAAATTAACAGACGATAACTGATAACTGACATCCATTAGATATGGCACGTGGAAATAGAACAGTATACCCCTGCAAGCGAAATAAAGGGTTCACTTCGACATTCGAACCACCTGAGGAAGTCGGGAGCATACATCGGCCGAAACGCTGTGATAAATGTGGCAACAAAGATGAGGGTAATAGTCCGAATAATGTAAATAGTGAACGTATCATGCTTTAAAGTTTATTCCTTGTTCCTGTTCTGCGTTCGATTCACACGGAACCTTTAAGTCGGTTATTCGATCTCTGTCTCACGTGGCTTCTGTATATGCTGTGAGTGTTAAATTTTCGAGGCCCTCTTTCCTCGTCATAGACCCCCATTAATTCCTGTGTCTTTCTCGGGTGTCTATACTAATTCTTTCTTCTTCAGAATTTACGATTTTCTTTTTTTTTTCTTTTCTGTTTCTCTAAAATTTTATTATTTGCATTTTTTTTCTTCTCGTTCCACTTGCAAGTTTAATATGGAAGGTTTATTCGATTTCTAACCTTCTTTATATCCATTTTATATTTTTTCCTATCCATCGGTGGTGATCAATTCATATTTCCGAATTCATAACAAAAAAGGAAGAAAAAAAATGGATAGGACGTTTTGTCCAACAATTCAAACAATTAAAACAGAACTCTTTTGAAAGGTAAGACATGATAAAAAAATTAAAGTAAAAAAAAAGGAATTGTAAATATACGAGTGTAATCACAAGAATTATTCGCATTTTTGTATCTATCTATCTATCTATCTATCTATCTACCTATCTATCTATTTCAACCTGTTCGTTATCTATCTATCTATCTATCTATCTATCTATCTATCTATCTATCTTGTTATGTTCACTATCTCTTTGTCGCCATCTCATATATTTAGGTTTCTTACACTGGCTTCTGCACATGCGTGCTCATAATTAGAACTATTGTGGTCATCCAACAGACGTTTGCGCTTGATCGTGCCAGTTTTTTTGGGTTTTTTTTGTTTTTTTTTGTTTTTTTTTTCTTTTGCTGCAGTTACAGTGTAAACATGCCCGCTCCGTTAGCAGTGCGCACCAAGTAGGAACAAAGAGCAGTGTTTTAAATCTGCAGAGAACAGGCTAACTCGCCGGTTTGCCAAAACCGTCTCTCGCTCTTTCTGAATATTCTTGTCATTGCATGGAGGCTGATGGGCGTCCTGCTCCTTCTCCGTGTGTCACGCTTCCCCAGCCACTTTTTAAACTTATCGATCCACTCGTAGACACTTCTACACGGTAATTCGCAGTCGCCATATTGTGTTAGAAGCCTCCGATGAATTTTAGCCCTTGACATACCTTCCGACCAGATAAATCGTTTTACAGCTCTTTGTTCCACATATCTATCTATCTATCTATCTATCTATCTATCTATCTAAATATTTTCAATATATATCTCATTATTTTCACTATCTAATTATTTTCATTCTCTATTTTCAAAATCTATCTCATACTTTTTATTATTTCATAATTGTCCCTATCTATTTCACTATCTCATTATTTTCACTAATTATTTTTATTAACTATTTTCAAAATTTATCACATCATTTTCACTATTTCATTGTTGTCACTATATATCTTTCATTATCTAACTGATTTTGCTGTCTATCATATTATTAACATTATCTGATTATTTTCACTATCTATCTATCTATCTAATTATTTTCACTATCTATCTATCTATTTTATGTTCACTATCTCTATCCTATTATTTTCACTATCTATATAATTATTTTCACTATCTATCTATCTATCTATCGTATTATGTTCACTATCTCTCTCTCTCTATCTCATAATTTTCACGGTCTATCTATCTCATTATTTTCATTATCTATCTATGTTATTATTTTCACAATATATGTATCTATCAATCTCATTATGTACACGATCTCTCTGTATCTCATAATTTTCACGGTCTATCTATCTGTCTATCTCATTATTTTCACTATCTATCTATGTAATTATTTTCACTATGTATGTATCTATGTATCTATCTATCTAATTATTTTCACTATCTATCTATCTATCTATCTATCTATCTCACACTATTCATTATCTGTCTATCTCATTATTTTCACTATCTATCTATGTAATTATTTTTACTATCTATCTATCTATCTATCTATCTATCTATTAAAACATTAGCATAAAACCTGGTGCTCCTCCGATTGAAATCAGTTCAAATCCTTCAAAAAAACTTCGATATCCTAAAGTCGATCAGTTGTAAAAACAACTACCTGTGAATGCGGTGGATCAATTTCGGGACATGCTTTGTTGCTTCGGGTACTTGCATGCGCACCTGCACATCACACGCGAACTGAAATGAACTCTGAATTCATTAGCCAAGTCACAAACCGCCGGTTATGCCACGGATTAACTTCTGATTGATGCTGCTAGGGCTGCTTTTGTGTGCAAACACTCTAGCCCCGAAACTTCGTTCTCATTCTAATCAATTACAGCTGCGGTAAACTAAGCCGAAAACAATCGAGACAATAAAAAAAATAGAAGGGAAAAAGAAAAGAAAACCCAAGCAGCAACCCATAAAGCCACAAACAGACGCACAAAACAGTTTGCATATGCAAGAAACGACGTACAAAATTCCACATATGAATAGTTCCACTTCCGCATTTCCATTCTATATCAAGCTCACAAAACGAGACACGCGAATCACTTCATATAAATACACGCAGGTGGGTCGATTCGATTACATACCCACGTATGATCACCGATATTAAGCAACGTCGAGCTTGATGAGTACGAAAATGAGTGACCGCTGCTTAATACCAGGTATGCTTGATGGTGCGCGTGGTGTTATGGATAATGGTTCCGGATTTTTAATAGGAGTGCTGAGTTCTAAGTTCAGTAGGTTTCGTTATATTCACTTGCAAATAACCTTGGGAAATCTATGAATGCACCTCTTCTCTTTCCCCATCTATGGGTTAATTAGTAAGACTTTAATCAATAAACTATTATTGTTTAAAAAAAACAAATTCTCATAATGTAAAAATATTTTCTTGTAAAAGTTTGACAAGCCCTAAAAAATGAACCGATCAATCCATTACACATATCTGCCGTTACTTTAGCACGCTCATGGCCACATCACGTTAAAACCGTCGTGAGACTGGTTAATTTTGTCCTACCGATCGGCACTGTGTTACATCGGTCGTGGCCACGGCTATCCCGTCCAGTACGAGAGGAACCGCCGGATCGGAGCAACGGTTCGCGTGCTCGCTCGAACGAGTGGCGGTGCCACGCTGCCTCCGCGCGATAACGGCTGAAAGCCTCTAAGCCGGAATCGCGACTGGTGCCACCCCTAGCGACGACGACGCCCGCTATGGCAGGCTCCAGCGGAACGAAAAAAGACGCCTTTCGTAGCGATCACCGCAGTTAAGCAACGTCGAGCTTTGTCAGTGCCTCGATTGTTGATCGCTTGGATATAACCAGGTGCTGTAAGCTTGGGCGTGCGGGTGCGGGTGCGGTAATAGCTCAGAATTTTTAATCGGAGAGCTGAGTCTTAATTTCAGTAGGTTTCGTTATACAGTGTAACCCGGATATAAGAGACCCGGATATAAGAGAAACCAAGATATAAGAGAGATTTCCTCTGGTCCCAAATTAGAGCCATACTTACCTAAACAAAATAGACCAAACCCAGATATAAGAGAAACCCGGATATAAGAGACTTCTTCTCCGGTCCCGACAACTCTCTTATATCTGGGTTACACTGTATTCACTTACTTGCTAGGAAGTTTTTCTCCCCTGAGTCGATCCTCCAGATATACAAATCCACAATTCGCCCTTGCATGGAGTATTGCTGCCATATATGGTCTGGCGCCACTTCTGTTTGCCTCGGGGTTCTTGATAGGCTCCAGAGGCGGATATACAATGTGGTTGGCCCTGCCCTGGCGTCTCGTCTACAGTCATTTTCTCACAGACGCGCCGTCGCCTCACTGTCTGTTCTACAAATACTTTCATGGAAATTGCCCCGAGGAGCTGCATTCGCTGGTTCCCAGACGTCATGAGTTCCAGCGCCCTACGAGGCTGGCATCCCGCTCTCACCCCCTCACTGTCGAAACTCCTAAATGTAGCCGTCTCTTCTACTCTAATAGCTTCATGTCTCGCACCTCTCGCCTGTGGAACTCCCTTCCCTATTCCTGTTTCCCTGTGAGCTATAATCTCCAGCTATTCAAGTGTAATGTCAATCGACAACTCCAGTTGCCTTGATCTATCCACTACCCTCATCCTTTCTTCTATCACTCCTATCTGATCTTGCTATTTTCTGTAACCCCTTGCGTCCTAGTGGCTTCCCGCCTTGCTTGGGGTGAAACTCTTAAAAAAAAAAACCTGCAACGTGATGATAAGCAATAGAAACCGAATCGACCAAGCAATCTCACTCCAGAACACATATTCGTATATGCAAAGGAACTTACAAAACTCGGCACATTTACCGGCATATATCTCCGAGGCTTCAATTGAACACGGGTTCTGAAACACGAAACATTTTACACCAGTCTACACACGTAGGTCAATTCACATAAGCTCAATAAAATTTGCCTTTTGCGAAACCCATACGTTTAGGTGGCGAATATAAGGGTCACTTAATAAACAGGACGGTTGGAAGTTTTCAATAATTTTTAATAAACGGTGCGAGGTTTTTATATATTTGAATGTCAGAAAATCATTCACTGCTTCAAAACTTGCGAATTTAAGAAAATAGATTTGCTTTAATAATCAAAAATCTAAAATAAATAAAATGTACCCTCCTCCCGAGTCTAATAGAGTGCGGATATTTACACAATGAGCAGTCAAAAAGCTGTATTTGAACCTGAAATCGAATAAACCTAAACAGGCACTGATGGAAAATTTCTTCAAAAATAAAATACTGATATGTCCCAGGAAGGAATATATTAGTTTGAAGTAGCAAAGTGGTTGTTGACTACTGTAAGCGGGTAGGACAATCTAGCAGGTACTCGTAATGGACTGGTCCTCGTCGTAGTGGTAGGCAATAGGCGTCCTCCATGTACCTCCACCCCAGTCTGTATTTATGGCTGACACCAGCCAATCATATTACTGTTAGTGGGAACCCAGGTGTATGTATATTCATTACATCAAATACTATAAAATAAAATAAATTAAATAAATAAAGGAATGGGAATCACTCTCCCTCTGTAATTGGCCCCGAATACTAAAACATTGTACAAATCGTCACGTAATGCTTGTCAGTCTAAAGCAAATACAAAAAGTATATACAATTAAGAAAGATAATCTTGCCGTGGTTTGAACACCGAAATGCAGATAAGCAAAAAATGATATATGAAAACACCAACGTATTCTAGCCTAGGCTAGTGTGAGGATCCACGAAAATATATCTTGTAATTTTCCCCGATTACTATCTATATAATACTAAAATTCTGTGTATCGTGCGTAAGTCGGTCGCATTGTCTCTGGGATTTCGTGCGTGCTTATTTATATTTAAGTTTTCTTTAAACAAACAATATTTAAAATATTTCAAAAATATTTTTTTGCCATATTTAAAAAATATTTTCAAGTAAATATGATTTAAAAATATTTTTTGGCATTTAAAAATATTTTTAAATTAATCTGATTTAAAAATATATCTTAAGTGAATAAGATTTAAAAGTACGAATTTTTATGCAATAAGTATTTTTATTTCAACTTAGCAGACACCTTTTTTAATGTTGATATCAACTTCAATATCTGTCTATATATTTGAGATGAGGTATTATGTACATTATTTACATTATTCGGGCTATTGTCCTCATCTTTGCTGCCATATTTATTACAACGGTTAAGGCAGTGGAGAACTTGGGGAGGGGAATTAACAGGAGATAACTGATATCTATTAAAAATGGCACGTGGAACTAGAACAGTCTATCTCAGTGAGCGAAATAAAGGGTTCAGTTCGACATTCCAAACACCTGAAGAAGACCGGAGCGTACAACGGCCGAAACGTTGTAATAAATATGGCGACAAAGATGAGGACAATATTCCGAATAATATAAATGTTGTAAAACCTGAACCGTTAGTGACCCAACGGGTTACGGATAGTCTATTTCCTTCGAGATTAGAAATCGTGTGTCGTCGAGAGATGAGATCCTTTCGTTAGAAATTGCTTTGTTTACGTTAGGATACAAAAGTGATGAGATATGTCTATTTCATTAATCAGAGAAAAATCTATTTTAAGGCACCATTAAACTTTGCTTGGTCAGTGAAGCAGTCTGTAGCTGAGAGGTTAAAAGCTCACCAGATTTAATTACGGTTAACCAAAGAGAAAACGCAGCTTCGAGAATTGCCGGAGAGCGCAGATTTTCTCTAATAGGATTTCTAGAATATTCAGGCCAGTAAACACCAATAAAGAAACATAATATTTAATTAATAAATGGAGCCTCTACTTAAATACAAGTATCCACTAAAAATAATGTTTAAGTAAAAAAAAAAAAAATCTGTCGGACTGAGGAATAAATATTCACACATTTTCTTTCTAAATTGCTTTGTTTACGTTATGATACGAAAATGATTAGATATGTCTATTCAAGAGTCATAAGAAAATTTGTGTTTAAATGTTATATTCGACTTTGCATGGTCACTCTGTGGCCGAGAAGTCAAGAGACGCCAGATGTAATGAAGGTTTCCGTGAGGGGAAGACAGGCTCGAATCTTTTTGGGGGGCACATATATTTCTCTAATGGGATTTCTCAAATATTCAGGCCGGTAAAGGAAAATAAATAAATATACTGTTAAATGAATAAATAAATTGTCTACTCAAATACGTCTGCGGTCGATCATGATCGCGAATCTTGTGAGCCATAAGGGTCGTAAGGTTACCACATGTCCCTCAATAGAAGCGGTGTTTCTTGAGCAAGATAACCTGACGGAGCCCAGCCATCTCCAGGACGATTTTGAATTTAGAGTTACTTTCTCCTAAACTGTTTGTAACTGAGAGCTATAGAACCCAGTTTGTCCTGCTATTTCCTCATAGCTGGGGGTGGGTGGAAAAGAAGAATATTCACACCTTTCCAAAGAGTGCTAATTATGTAATGGGTCCGACTGGAAGCCATTATCCTCAGATACGAGTTCCGAATAAAAATGTCGTTTAAGTAATAAAAATCTGTTGGTATAATAAATAAAAAAAACTATATTCCCTTTTGTTAGAAATATATAAATGTATAAAGAAGACATTAATATCAGCATCCCTCACGTTTAAATTTTTATAGATGCAACCGGCACTCGCAGTTTTTTTTTTTAAGCTAGCAATTCGTTATTGGTTGCTTCAAGTTAATTCTTACAAGTTGCGTCACTTTAAAGCGGTATGGTCATCAATTTTACCTAAAACAAAATTCAAGTCAAGAGTCAATCGTTATCTGCCTCATATCCTCATAGCTTTCACATCTTCTACCTATCTTTTATATTCATAAACGCATCTCAATGAGTAACCCTCTATCTTGAGTGGCTCTAAAGCCTCATATCGGGTTTACTTTATTAAAAGGAAGGCATATTCTAAGCCCTTGCAGCTTTTTGTTCTAATTTTCTTAAGGTAAATATTTGATTCAGTTAATCGGTTCCACTCTTTACGCTGATGGCTATCTTCGCATAAAAATGTGTGTAGAATTCTAGTTTCTGGAAATGCTTACTGAATTGCCATAATTCTTACAAGTTGAGTCACTTTAAAGCAGTATGGTCATCAATTTTACCTAAAACAAAATTCAAATCAAGAGTCAATCGTTATCTGCCCCATATCCTCATAGCTTTCACATCTTCTATCTCTCATTTATATTCATAAACGCATCACATTGAGTAACCCTCTATCTTGATTGGCTCTTAAGCCTTGCATTCTAAGCCCTTCTGTAGCTTTTGTTCTCATTTTCTCACGGTAAATATTTTATTCAGTTAATCAGTTCCACTTTTTACTTTGATGCTTCTCTTCGCAGAAAAATGTGTATAGATTTCTTGTTTCTGAAAATGCTTACTAAATTGTCATTCGAATAGATTTTAAAGTCTATAAAAAATAATGCAAACATTGAAAAAAACATCACGGACTTTTATAATCGACAGATAATTTTACTATTGTCCACGATTTGAACGTACTGATTTTTTTTTTTTTTTAGATGTTGATTACTCTTATTGTAATCTATTTATGCCATTACTTGCCTGATCGATCGAAAATAGAATTAAGGCGAAAACAAATTTAGAAAAACGATTTATTAAATTACTAACAGGGATCAATATTTACGCTTCTTTGTTGGGACCAGATAGACATCTATTCCCTATTTTGCCAACTTAACAGGATAACCCTAGGGAAATTATCTTTATTGATGAAATTCTATTATCATTGGCGTCAGGTTAGGCAAGTATTCAAGTATTTAAATTTAGGCGACAGCGTAAAATGTCACAAAAGTATACTTCTAGCTAATCCTACCTAACAACGCCCGAGACGAAGAATAATCTTCGCATTTCTGAGAGTTACACAGAATTTGTCTTACCTGCAAGTGATTAGTACATTTATTTTATTGGGGATTAGAGCAATATAAATGACGCTAAGAAATATTTATGTTCTTATTGTCTACTCGCAGTATAACACCTCTTTGACCGGGTGTTTCATTACTGGGAAATCTTGCCGTTCAATTGGAGCAGTTTAAATTTAAAGTCAACCCACCCGAATTGGGTGCAACTGAGGCACATTCCCAAATGGGGGAGGTTAACAATTTAAATGAGGGGTGGCTCTGAAAAGGGCCGTTTTTGCGTTCTCAATCTTACATGGAAGGATCTTCTTCCATAGACTATCATAATAATAATATACGATGATTTTTATTTATAATCTAATTTCCTTTTAAAATTCTAATAATCTTTTGCGTGGGATTTCAACTTTTTAAATTGATTATACGCTGTTTTTTTTTTTTATGGACATTAAATTTTCCCTTTGATTTTTGCGCAAAGTGTTAAAAAAAAATCAGTCTTTTCGATTTTTCACCTTCAAGGTTGTGATTTTTTCCAGCCAATTTGGACTCAAAACCGGCACTGAAGAATTATCTATCAAACCCCAAAAAACTTTATCGAAATCGGATGAAAACTGTGGAAACGTATAAACAACACCCGATCACTCACACACACACACATATTTTGAGAATTATAGATATAGTCATCGAATCTAAAATGGCCTACCTAATAAAAACGATTGCGTCAGCAAATTATTAAAGAGTATTTTCCCAGACTGTAATAGCAAATATCCTTTTTACCTGTGGTCATTTCGGCGTTGTATAATTATTAGCAAGTTTGCCTCATGAGATCAGTTACGATTGAGTTGTAAGCACGATTCTCACTGGGTTATGCATCCCCGTGGCTTTGCGCCACATGTGATCTACGCTTAGTAAATTATTGTCTGTTGGTAGATATCAGGATTAAGCGAGTAGGTTGAGCTACCCAGATGTTCGACAAATTGAAATAGTTGATGGGAAACGAATGTAGTATGGACTTTTGATACAGCACTTTATGAGCAGTGTCTATATTGATGGCGGTTTACATGTCAAAGAGGAGGAGAAAATAGAAATTAAATATTCGAATAAGGGATTTTATTGACATGTTTAAATTAGTCGAAACGCCTGGATGAAACCTTATACGTTGCATCACTTAAAGGTAACTTAATATTGCGACATCTATGTTTGAGGCCTCAACATATAACGGAAATGTGTGATCTTATTTCGATTTCAGCAGATTCTGTTTTACGGTGAGCGAAATGGATTTGTTGAAATATTCTAAGCGTCATCCATTTTGCCCTTGGAAATGCAGTAATCCCAAATCTCTTATGTTCTCGTTGCAGCATTTATTTCTTCAGTTTCCAAAACAATGATTCATTTATATTGAGATCATGACATGTCTAGTCTTCTAAAAGTTCCAAAATCTTTATCCACAAGAAATATATTTGTTGGTCGTGATGTTTGCCAAGGAGGACCTTAATGCTGAAAAATATCTCCCTATTTCTAGTCTGTCAGAAGAATAAACCGTAAGAGACTAATATAATTTTCGCTTTTTAAGTTTCTATCAACTATGTACGAATGTTGTTCTATAATCGCTTCTAATGCAAAACCACACCATTACGCGTATATCGCCAAATTTTACCGCATTCGCTACCCTATCGTTTTTTCCACGGTAAATGTTATGACAAGCCACATTTCCTTATTTCCTAAAGTTCAAACGTTTACAGCTAAGTACCACCATGCCAATGCAACTCCACACCATTAGACGTCCCTCTTTAAAGTATCACCATGCCACGTCACAGGATCGAACCCCTCATTCACAGGATCGAACCCCCTCATTCACTTTCTATTTTTGATCTGCCTTGCTTCTTACATACTCCCTTGCTTTGCAATGTAACTTTCCAACATCGAAAGTTAGATGTTCTTTTGACCATTTCAATCTTCTATTCAGATGTTCTTTTTTCTTCTTCCATAAGCATGTTCCAGTTGTCTAATTGTAATACTATGCGCACGGTATCGCTTAAAAAACTCACTGTTTTTAAGACTACAGTCATTCCTGATTTGTCTGGCAGTTAATCTTGGATTGCCGACCAAGATTCTCATAATATTTAAATCATTTCTCTTGTCTAATTTGTTCTGGTACTCTGGTTTTCATTGCACTTAAAACATTTCCAGCAGTAGCAAACGCATTTTGAATCGTTTAAAGACAGTTCCAATAAATTCTCAGCCGCTTGTTTCGCCCTTGTAAAGACATCTTCCCCCTCAAATTCACTATCTTCATTTTTGTTTCAACAGAATATTTACCCATGATTTTAATGTAAATAAAAACAAACTAATGCTCAGCTAAAATGCTTTGTCATTGACCCTTAAACTATGCCTTATCATGAACAATTCCTACTAAAAAAAAATGGATATCATCATGAATTTACGATCTCAGAGACTTCATTGCCCCAACTGATTTTCATGGCCGTCCTTTTTTCCCAGTTTCAAGGTTCTTAAAGCGATATATATACACGCCACCTAAGAAAATGCATTAACTTATTTTCCTATCCTGAAGATTCCTAGAAATCTTATTTATTATAAAACACAGATTGTGTGTGTGTGTGTGTGTGTGTCTGTACGTTTATATATTGGATCGGATTTCCTACATTTTTTAACCGATTTCAACAAAACTTCACAGGACTACGTAAAATTACCTTGCGGTGGTACTGACAGTGCCAAAAATTGGAAAAAACACAATTGTTTTTGCACGAAATCAGTTTGAAAACATGATTAAGAGGCATTAATGAAAGGGGGACAACTGATATCGAGTTATACTTATTAATATCGAGTTATACTTATTATAAAACCCAGGTTGGTTGTTTGTGTGTGTTCGTTTATATATGGGATCGGATTTCCTACATTTTTCAACCGATTTCAACAAAACTTTACTTTTTTTGGCAGGTAGTGTTTCTTATTGTCTTGCACACTTTTTTCTTTATTCAGAATGCTTTAAAAATTTCATTTACAAGACAATTGTTCACAATAAAATTCTATTCAATCGGTAGACTCATAATGATTGAAAACATTGTTTTTGTTTGAGTTTGGGTTTGACCAATTCGTAAAAAAATAAATAAAACTAATTAAGACATGCGTGTCCGTCAACCTTAAGCAATAATCTTTGTCAATTTTATTTTTCAGTCTTTATGATGGTCGATACTTGATCTATCTCTTACTGTTACATCCCCGGGCAAAGCCGGGCTCTACTGCTAGTAACTAATAAAACCACCCAGATAAACAATATTAACATTTAAATAAATAAAATATATAAAATAATGTATAATCATTTTATGTGCTTGGCCAAAACTCTTTGCCCACTAGTATATATAAATATGTAGCAGTTGCTTGGTGGCACCTATAACACGTCACTTGTAGATGTCGATCTGATGGCGTGTTAAATCCTTTTATTTTATCAGACAACGGCTGTTAATTTCTTTTAAACCTCAAGTACACGCCGGCTTTACGTTTTTAAGAATAACCCTGAATGACAAAGAATCCTTTTGAATGAAGATAATTTTTCGTGCTTTGCAGATGAACATCTGAATAGAATGTAGGCTAATGTTTTCTGCGTACGTGCGAATGCAATGAAGACATTAAAAGTTTTAAAATAATATCAAGCATCTCTTACTAAGCAAAGAATATAATAGTACCCAGCATAGAATATAATAGTACCCAGCAGTTATACGCGAGATACGTGCAGTTTTTTCAGTAACCTACTTTGATAGAAGGTAAGTGTATAAGAGATTAGGTGTAATATATGTTAAACAACGTGGTACAGTTTTCAACAAGATGGCTTTGCAAAGATACGCATCATAATATTTAGTCACGCGCACACATAGATTTTGTTTATTTTTTTTAATACCGTGTTCATTCATGTGGATTAGGCAATTATGACTCTACACAGGCTAGATTTCTGTATTATCTTAACAGTCAAAAAGAGTATACGCAACCTTGTGGGTGTTGAATTATTTTAAATCCTCCAACTGCATTACTACAGACGAGAAGTCGCAAAATCACTCGCTACCCTATCGCTTTTTCCACGGTAAATGTTCTGACGAGCCACATTTCCTTATTTCCTCAAGTTCAAACGTTTACAGCTAAGTTCAACCATGCCACGTGCACAGGATCGAATCCTTCTCATTCACTTTGTATTCGTTTGTTATAAAGCAATTTCTATTCAGATATCTTATTCCCTTGGACCTTACTTTGATTCTCGTGGAAATGTTTTCCCGATCACTACAATCTTAACATTTTCAAGTCCGGTGTCAACTGTTATCTATCTATCTATCTATCTATATATATATATATCTATATATATATATATATATATATATATATATTTCAACAACAAAACTGAGTCAACTTCTACTTTGAGTAGCTATTGTAAAAAAAATGAGAAAAGGAATTGGCATAACGTCTTAGCAACGTAGTGAAATCGTTTACCGTTATCTTCTCTTTTAAATCAGTTTTAATTTCTCTTAGATTTCCTACAACTCTATGCTACTATTTAATCCATAACTGGGAGGAAAAAGAAGATTGAATCAACCGTTTCCTAAAATATTTCCCTGACCTGGCTTAACTGTCCCACTGCCGTAGTGTAGTTTTCATG